>JAJODA010000151.1:0-128817 GCA_021730345.1 Fusarium cicatricum | reverse complement strand
GGGCCGTATTCCAAGATCGAGGCCGAGTCTGTCATTTGTCTTGATCTGATTCGCTGCAAAGCGACGGCGTACTATGGTTTTGACAATATTGCTCCATGTCACCAAGCTGGACCGAGACTGTCTCGAGCAGATTATTGTTTCTGGCGCCAACTCCGAGCCAACAAATAGTGTCACTTCCAATGCCACTCTATGGCGGCGACTTGTCGATTAAGACAGGCTTGTCAATCTGAGATCTGAGGAATCGGATTCATCTCTGGTTATTTGTTGCAAGGCGCACACAGAGCAGGTTACACGACATTCAAGACTCTGCCGTTTGTTCCCAGTAAATGGCTGAAACGTTTTGCGAATACAGTCGAGATGTCACTGGGTGGATACAAGTTTGCGCAGTCTCAAAAGCCTCTCACCAGGAACCAGGAACAGAGTTTGAGGGTGCCCACCATCCCCGAGGGGCCGTTGTCTAAATGGATCCTGCGAGTCGAGAACTTGTCAACGAGAAAACTACACGCTATCTTGACGCCGGCGAGTCCTCATGTCCTTGAGTCACCTGTCCTCAGAAACTCCATGGGCAAGTTGAGCCGCTTGAATCAAGGTGACAAGACTGTCTCAAGCTTGAGCACCCTGAGGTAACCTCAAGGTTGAGCAACTGATCCAGCGACCAAGTTTGATACATGATTTCTTTACCTATTCGACGGAATTTGTTCCTAGTGTGTGCGTTATTCTAAAGACTATTCACCTAGCCATGTGGCTTGTCTCAATCCGCATCTTGTCAACCAACAACACTGACTCGCTTCCGTGCCGGCATGATTCATGCCCTCTGCCGAACTCATGGGACAACTGACCACACACATCTCAGTTTACTGTCACCAGTTAACTACCCTTCTACACTTCGGCTTCTCGAATCACGGGTAGTGCGCCTTGCCGGCAGATCCTTCACGGCACTTCTGCAAGCCATGAGCCCTATGCCCGATATCACCACACTTGTCAACTGCATCGCTTCCGCACTCTCTCCACTTCGTCGTTTCAAGTTTTCCGATGCCTCTCCACCAAGTGATTCTCGGTTTCTTGAGATGGCATCTGTTCAGTCAGTTTCTGATCATGTGGGACGTCGTGTTCAACGCCGAACTGGACGAGTCAGCATCTTCAGCTCAAAGGAAAGATAGAGTAAATAAGAACAAGTCCGACTGCCCCAATCTTGCTGCATCACGCTCATCGATCACTGTGTCACATCCGAGGTTGGTTCTCTGATACACTCTTTTACAAATCTCTTCACGTTCGTTGTGTTCTGTCCTACTCCGTACAAGTTACAGTCCCACGCTCTTTAGAAAGCTTGACTGATATTCTTCTTCCTTATTTCGTTCCTTCGACTACTCTTCTCCCTTCTTTTGTTTACCGCCTGTGGAAGGCTTTGTTCGCCCTCTCTTTCGAAGCTCTAGCTTCGTACCATCACCATGGCTGGCGGCTCACCCTACAATGACCCGGCGTTCCTTGCCAAGCTCGCCCGGCGCAAGCAAATGAACTACGAGTCCATGGCAATCTTTGCAGGGGCAATAGCTGGACTCTTCTGTCTCTTTGCCGTCTCTCACCTCCTGCGGCGCGTGGGAGCGGAACTAGGTGCTTCACGCAGACCGAATACTGTTGTTGGCCTTTTTCGGTAGGACATTCTCAGTACTTTGAGAGAGCCCTTGGCTGATGCTGTAATAGAAAGATCAGGGCTGCTTCTCTTCAGGAGTTTCCTGGGTTGCCCTCTGGGGCGCATTTGATCGTTATCACAGTTTATCTGGCTATAAACCTCATTATTACCTTCACAAACCTCGACAACACAAACCTGCCACTTCTCTCCAACTTGGCATCTCGAACAGGATGGTTAGTTCTATCATCATGGTCAGCCATGTCACTGCTAACAAGGCCCTAGGATGAGCATTGTAAACCTCCTTGTTGTCATATTTCTATCTCTCAAGAACACCCCCTTGGCTATCCTAACCGCCTCTTCCTACGAGCGTCTGAACATGTTCCACCGTGTAGCTGGCTACACCACCCTTATCTTCGTCATCGTTCACTCCTGCGCCTACGCGGCCTTGTTCGGCTCGCAGGGCGCCATTAAGCGTCTCACCGAGCGAGACGAGATCTTTGGAATGGTTGCTACGGGCTCATTCCTAGTTCTCGCCTTTGCCGGCGCTGTCGTCCGCACTTGGTGGTATGAGCTCTTCTACTATCTTCACGTAACCTTTTGGATTCTCGCCATCATCATGACAGGACTGCACCAGCCAGAACCCAGCAAGAAGGTCCTCTACGCCACCTGCGTCGCGGCTGGAGTCTGGGGTCTGGAGCGCCTTGTACGCCTTTTCCGCCTCGCAGTAAACAGCACAAACAACACCGTGACGCTCACGCCTCTCCCCAACGGCGGTACCCGTGTAAAGCTCGCAAAGTCACCTCTGGGATCTGTCTCTGGAAAGCACGGCTTCCTCTGGATCCCTGCGGTTCGCGCCGCTGAGACACACCCCTTTACAATGGTGGCCACGGATCCTCTCGAGTTCGTCGTCGCCGCGCATGATGGGTTTACTCAGACGCTGCACAAGTACGCTGAGCAGAACCCGGGCATCAAGCTAAAAGCGTCAGTCGAGGGACCGTACGGCGCTTTTTCCGACGCGAGGGAGTACGACAAGGTCGTTCTCGTGGCAGGGGGGAGCGGAGCCAGCTTCACGGTTGGTGCGGCGCTCGACATGCTCAAGAAACTGCGACATGACGAGGAGAAGGAGGTTGTGTTTGTTTGGATGATTAGGAATCAGGGTGAGTCTATGAAGGATAACGTCCAAGTAGAGTGAGACTAACGGTGGAAACAGCTTATCTACCTTGGTTCTCGCACCACCTCGAGACCTTGCAGAGTGACCCTCGCGTCTCGGTCAAGGTCTATGTTACACGCGCCTCAGAAGCCGAGATTGGCGCTCAGAACCCACCATTGTCGTCAAGCTCGTCCTCGAGCGGCACCTTTGTGGGTTCAGACCCGGAAAAGGAGCCTCTGCCGCAACTTGCGATTCCGAGACTGTCCCTTGATATCGAAAAGGAGGGCTTCTCGTCTCTCGTCGAATCACCCGTTTCACCCAGCGTCGAGTCCAAATCGGAACTCGTCAGCGACATCCCCATCATGTATGGGCGGCCCAACGTTGCGTCCCTTGTCCGTGAAGCGGTGCGGGGGGCATCGGCGGACAAAAGGGTGCTGGTTATGGGTTGCGGTCCACGGACGCTCATCTCTTCTGTTCGCAATGCGGCAGCTGAGTGTATCGCGGATAACGGGCCAAGCGTGGAGCTTCATTGTGAGCAATTCGGTTGGTGAATTTACGGCTGGGTTAGGAGGAAATGTCTCACCTGGGGCAATGAGATGATTTATGATTCAGCATGTCCGGGAGATGGGTCCGTGCTTTATGTACCGCAAAATGGCGATGATATGAACACGATTGAAACACGATTGATGAATAGGAGCAGGGCGCAAGTATTTGATAGTAGCCTTGATGGCGTAAAATTCAGAGTATTTCGCCACATGGGCTTTCTGTAACATGTTGACCAGCTTGATGTTGATGTACACATATATCCATATAAGTGAGGTATGTACCGATATCCCTCCATGGGGACATCCTGGGTATATAGTATCCAAAAAAAATTCATCCGTCATTGATATCCAAACGACGCCCCGTTCGCTATTTATATAACCGTGAGGTAAGAAAAGAAAACAAGTAAAGTCGTAAAAGTTATATAAACAAGTAAGAAAAATTCATCAACATTAGTTGCCGTGATTGTCTTCGGTATACTGCACCGAAGGCTGCGACGAACGACGCCGCGGGCTGAGAAACTTGGCGCCGATGCCCTTGGTGCCCTTGGACACCTTGTCGAGAAAGCCATGTGACTTCTCCTTCATGACGCTCTGGCGACGCCTCCTGTCGGCGATGACGGCCTCCATGGGAGACGGTGACTCTTCGTCTTGTCGGTGTAGAGCGGTACGTACGGCAGGACACGGGTCGACAAGCTGCTTTGCGTCGGTGACGAACTCGAGAAAGATGGGGTACGCAATCATGACGGCCTGCAGGGCGATGATGACGGAAAAGGCAATCTTGACGGTGCCGCCGTGCTTGATGATGCCGTACATGACAAAGGGGAAGAAGGCGGGGCCGGAGCCGCCCATGGTGATAAAGGCAGCGGCGCGCTTGGTGCGTCGACCTTGGCCGCGTAGACCGATTGCAAAGATGAGCGGGTAGATTGGACCCTCGAAGAAGTAGAAGAGGACAATGGGGATGAATAGGAGGTTTGGGTTTGACGGGCGGACGACAACGGGGAGGAGGGCGAAGACGAAGCACAAGGCGATGCAGATGGAGAGGACGGTGCGAGGCTGAGGGAGACGGGTGCGGAAGACGGAGAGATATGTGAAGCCGGCGGCTAGGAATCGTGAGACGGCAAAGGCGGCATGGGCGATGAGGAGGTAGTCGGGAATAGAGACGGCGATGCCAGGGGGTCGATCTGGGTCGACTGGCACGCTGGAGCCATTTGTCGCCGCCTCGCCACTGTCGGTGTGGTTGGGGAGTATCGAGATCATGAGGCCCCGGAAGTAGATGCTGCTGCATTCCTGGGCAGCAACGTACGTGTACTGGGCGACAAAGGCCAGTATCAGACTCCAGGTGCGTAGTTGAAGACCGCTCGTCTTCTTCTGGGGGTCGATGGGGAGGTGCTTTGCCGACTGCTCCAGCTCATGATCGCTGACTTCCGGGAGGGGCATGTAGTAGAAGAAGAGCCCCAAGGCGACACAGAGCAGTGTGATGCCCAGGTAGGTCCACTGGACGTTGATCAGAGACATGCTGGAAGTGTCGTTTTGCCTGGCAATGCCCTTGAAAAAGACCTTTTGGGCCAGGAGGTTGCTCAAGACACTGCCGATGCCCTGGATGCCTTGGGCAAGGAGTACACGAGTCTCGCCATACTCGGGAGGGCCACAGAGTATTAAGAATGCGTTTGCACCAACTTCTAGGACGGAGAGGCCGAACCCGACGACGAAGTTGCTGAGCATGAATCCTCCATATGATTGGGTGACGGCAGACGGCCAAAAGATGATGGTTCCAATGCCGTAAATGCAGAGTCCAACAATAAAGGTGACCTTGAATCCGCCTACACTATCGGAACCATTTCGCTTGTGCCGCCTCGATCGGTTGTGCTCGTCTCGTCTCAGGATCCATTCGCCTACCAAAATAGGGCCAAACAAGTAACCACCTCCAAAGTAGATGGACGTCATTCCGAGGGCTTCTGCCGTGGACATGTTGTTGACTTTCGCAATAACATTATTGAGAGTATTGAGCAGGCCGTATGAGATGCCCCATAGAAGAAAGAGGATAGAGACGATGGTGCAGTACTTGAAGGACTCCTTCTTGTTGCACTTGAGCATACTCTTGGGCTTGGTCATATTGACAAAGCCAAAGTAGACGCCTTGGACGGTTCCGGTTGACGACGTCATTGTTGTTGAGGTTTGAAAGGTCGCGCTGCCCTGTTGAGAGGTATTGGTGGCGGGTTCCATAAAGGGAGTTGTCAAGAACTCCATGGCGCTGACGGGAGCATTGGCGGCCAACGCAGACTGCGTGCCTGGCTGCGCGACAGGAGGAGGGGGTTGGATGCTTGTGCGATGGCCTGTCGAGGGCGTGTCCGAGTCGTTGGGGCCTTTGGATAGAACACTTCTACTTCCATCAGGGTCGTAGAGCATAGAGGGGAGCAGCTTGAGAACAAGAGGCTTCAGGGTCGGCACACAGGCGCAAGTCATGCCCACATTGACCTCGACGGCACTCCACATGAGCGATAGCGAGGCACCCCAGGCAAAGTCGTTCTGACCACCAAATCTCGACTGAGGGTCGCCTGAGGCGCCTGTGGGAGCCTTTGTAATGGCTTGCTGCAAGTAGTAGATCCTCACTACATCGACAACAGTGACAAAGATACCGACGGTAAAGGTGAGGACGAGAATCGTTTTTTGACGCGAGGGCAGGCGCATGCCGGTGAGGACGGGTATAGGCATGGCGAGGATAGCCAAGTCGGTTACTATATTCACAGGTGATGAACAGATGAATTCGGTGAGCAGTGGTATGCATTTGGAGTGCTCGTCATAATCGACGTCCCAGGCGGCTTTGGTCGGTCGACATTGAAAGACGTTCATGAATGTGAGAATGATGCCGGCAATGTTGACAATGGCTAAAGTCAGCCATGAGGCGAAGCGAAGGACTCTTTGAGTATGTTTCGCCAGTCGCAAGTAGAAGATGAGAATGGACGTTTTGGTGGCCATCAGGGCGGGATTGTATAGGATGGAGAAAACATATTCGCAACGGCGCAGAGCAGGTCGACGTGCATCCTCGATATCTTGGTCATGTCTACCAAGGCCATTGTGGACGCCGAAACAGATGGTGAATGAGAGGAAAAGGGCAAAGAGCCATGCGAGTAGCATCACACCGTCATCCCAGGTGAAGTTGCGGACGATAAAGGTGCGAGAAACCATGCGGGCAGCGACGAAGACAGTAGCGAGGACGAGGGTAGCGGTGGTAACGGCAAAGACGGCCGGCCCGCGATCGGGAAAGCCTCCATGGTCGCCGGAGGAGGCCGAGTCGGACATGTCGAGGTCGGGACTGGAGACATGGACATTTCACTCGTCAGATCCAGAGAGTGAGGAGGGAGCTTGAGAAGCTGGAGTCGTCGTAGATGAATGGGCCTTCCATTTCCTCGGGGAGTCGGTGGTTGGTGGTTGGAGGGATGCAATTCGGATATCGAGGTTTTTTACTTTTGGTCGAGACTCGTGGGATATCGAGGATTACGTCGTGACAATGCCGAGAGGTAGTATCTGACAGATTCGAATCCTTGTTTGGCGGCGGCTCGCGGTGCCGTGCCTCCGTCGCGGTAGTGTCGACGATGAGACAAGGTAAAGAGAAAGCAGTCAATGTTGATGAAGCCGAGAACCTGAAGGCGCGTGTTTTCACAAGGATGAGCCGAGTAAAAAGAAAAGCCCCAGGACCCGCCCCAAGGTTCTGGATCGCGAAGATTAGAGGGCGAGTCTCTGGTGAGGCGAAGGGAGAGTCGGGGTTTTGGTGGGACGGGATCGCTTCAATTCAGCCAGGAAGAGAAAGAAAAAAACGGGGACGGTTTTTAGCGGGCAGTTCAGCCACCCACCAACCGTAATACCGTGATACCGTAATAGCTCGGTCAGAAGTGGGGGTTCTCTAACGGCATGAAAGGAATGCATAGGAAAGGAAAACGGTGAGATGCAACTACAAGTGGGTAAAGCAACTAGCAGATGCAATTACTACAACTAAGTGAAGCAACTAGACTAGCAGATGCCAGCTCAACTACCGTGTTCCGAGTTTACTTGCTGTAATAGGGCTGGCTGACTGACGCTAAGCATCTCCCCGCAAGACTAGACGCGTTTTCCAGGTGCGTCGTGGTGGTGGCCCTGTTCTTACTGTCTGTCCCTCTCAACTCTTTACCTTTCCCTAGGCTTGTTGAGCTACATTTGAAAACATAAAACGGTAATATTGGCATTGCTTGATGCTTGCTCATTCATCGGTGGCCCAAACAAGGCAACGACGAACAACAAACAAACAAACAAAAATGCCGCGCGAGGGGTGATTCGGGTTGAATGACATTGACGGGTGATGGCTGGATGGGTGGCTGGCTTTTGGTGGTGGTGGCAGTAGATCCCGTGGTTGGCGGGCATTAATTAATGGATCTAATCATCGTCATCGTCGGATTCGCTTTTCGGTCCTTTATCTTGAATTGTGCAGCCAACATTGGAGTTGATCCGTCGATCCAGCCTCCAGCTCTCGTTCGTCTCGTTCGTCTTTGGATACGTCATCCCTGCTCGGCTATCTCTCAAGGGTGCTAGACAAGCTTTTGGGCAAACCACCACCTGTGGGAATGGCTGTCTCGACTTTTCAGCCAAGACAACCAACCCATTGTATCGTAGCTCATCAAGAAAATATTGTAGCATCAGGCGCCGACACTGGAGAAAACACCTCTTTCTCTCTTCCGATTCCGATTCCGCTTCCGCTTCTCACCGCAACTACAACAAACAAAAAAACCTACACAGTAATTAATAGAAACCACACGCCGGCACTGCAGCCATCTGCACACTGGTCACGGGTCTAGCCCGCCACGCCATTGGACATCGTCTCACCCTTGCTCGTCTTTTATTCCGCTGCCTGTCGCCTGTTTGACGCCTCGCTTCTTGCCGCGGCGGTGGCGGCCCCTCCACAGATTGAATCACCTCATGCCCGCATCTAGCGACATCCAGCAACATCTAGCAAGCTGCCGCTCATCCGCGCTAACCTGTGCATGTCTCATTGTCTCTCCGACAAACCTTAGTAAGTCAGGTGCTGCGGTTTTTGTCACCTGATAATCAATATGCTTACTACGGACCATCTCGGCTTTCCAAGTGAGGCCAGTCGTCAAGTTACAGGCGAGGTTGAAAGACGTATTTAACAGCAATAAGGTGGTGTTGGACGGAAAGCCACTAGTAGTACCTTTTGCTAATGCCAGGCGGTGTATTAGCTTCTCCTCGCGTGACGTCGCTGATGCCTCTTTGTACCGCAGGAACCGCTGTAATCAATGCCGCCGCATCCCCGGCCCGCCCCGGACCCGGCCACCCGGCATTACTCAGCTGGCGGCTCCGGATGCTCGGACCTCCGACATCCGACATCCGACATCCGTCTGCCGTCTGCCGTCTGCCGTCTGCCGTCTGCCGTAGTCCGGCTCATGAGTGCAAGTTACCAATCACATACCGGAACGGCTCATGGCGACATTGTCCATCATGATGACTATCAACTTGGCGACATTGTCATTCCTTGGAACACCCCTCCTCTACACTAACACTTTGTCATAAAACTATCGCGCACATTGACCATGGCGGTTGAGATGGAATTGCCGTTATCGTTGTGGCTTGTCGACTTCGCGGCACATGCTTCTGCTCCGGCATCGTTTGTTCCACCTCGCAACGCCTAGCTTCTAGCTCTACCGAGCCCAGGCTCCAATTCGCCCAGCGTCCCCAATGCACGGAACGATGAGATTCTTACAGAGGAGTCGCAATTTTTCTTCAGCTCCAGCTCCGGCTCAAGCTCAAGCTCTCATACTTTCCGGACACGCCCTCCCAAGTCCAAGCCAAGAATCCGTACAGCAAGAGTCACAGCGATCGCTTTCAGTCTATGACTGCTTATCTTTCTTCAAGGTATCATCTCTCTCTCATGATCAATCATGCTCCCCATGATGAAAAACCATACCAAACAACTCCCACTGACCCTCCCTAGCATTCAACATATCCGACATGACCCTCATCCAAGGCGCCGCCGCCGCCGACCTCGACGCCTAAGAATCCTGCCATGTGATCGGCAGCGCCTACTTCATCCCCGTATCCTCCGTCGTGCTGATGCTGGCTGTGATCCTGAGGGTGCTTGTCATGAGACTCGCCAACGTCAGCTAGACTGTGGATGTGTCGTTTGGCGCTGTTATCTATGGCGGACTTGTGCCGGTTGGGGGATGGGTGTGTTGAAGAGATTGAGTTGTTAGAAGCGGAATAGCTGGGCCACGTTGACGATGCCTGGCCATCGCTGTTCGTTTACGTCCCATCTGCCATGATGGCAGGTCTGGGTGTGCATATCAGTATGCCCCTATACTCTCGGAGTCTAAGGACACCAGCAAAGGTTCCG
This sequence comes from Fusarium cicatricum, assembly GCA_021730345.1. Classification (NCBI taxonomy): domain Eukaryota; kingdom Fungi; phylum Ascomycota; class Sordariomycetes; order Hypocreales; family Nectriaceae; genus Fusarium; species Fusarium cicatricum. The sequence goes on along the minus strand of JAJODA010000151.1, from coordinate 119,113 downwards.
TGAGCGAGAAACTCGGGCGGATTGACTAACTCGTGGCCCTACTGTTGGTGAGTCAACCTTGTATGTCACGAAACGCTCCAACGGGCACTGACTTTTATATCCAGATCACAACTATCATCCTCTTCCTCTGCAGCCTCGCAGATGGAATCAAAGCTCTCGCTTTGAGCCTCTCTCTCTCTCTTCGTTCCCCTGCTCTTCCTAGCTGTTGAGCACCACGTGGCGGTTGATCCCGCCATCCCCGTCAAAGTCGTCTCCTCTCGGGGTATCCTACAATTATGCCTCGCCCAACTACGCTTCATGGCCGCTCACGGGAGCATCCTCTTCTACACGCCAATATTCATGCTCGCTGTCCGCGGCGCCGCACCCGCAGCTGCAGGCTCGATTCTAATCCCGGCCAACATCGGGTTCCGCATGGGCGGCGTCCTCGTTGGCTGGCTCCGTGTACGCCGCAGCAGTGCATTCTGGCTCCCGTCGATCGCGTGTCTAGTGTTGTTCAGCCTTAGCCTGTATGCACTCTCGCTTGCGGGCACTCCCGAGCTGTCGGTCGCCCTCTTCATCCTTGTCGTGCTCGTCAACGGCCTGACGACTAGCGGGAGGATGGGCTGAACTATACTCTTGCGCATAGGCTGCATCTGAGCCATGACAATATCCGCGACATTGCCAAAAGCTTGTCGGCTACATTTAGAGGGCTCGGGAGTAGCTTAGGATAGCAATTGGTAGTTCTGTCTTTTACCCTCTGCTGGAAGTGCACTGCCAGCTAGTTTCTTAGACCTGGTTGGCACTGAGGACTTGAGTTCTGGTCGAAGACGCTTGATTTTCATTTGACCTACTGAGCACGCCGGGACTTGTCTACGATGGCGTTGCAAGTTATATCAGCACACCCAAAGGAGTCCAGCAGAATGCTGCTATCCTGGGTGTGTAGTGGTTTGAGTTCAGTAGTCAAGGGTTGTCCAGGACCGGGAGAGGAATGGGGAGAGGATCTAGCAGATGACAAAAGAACGAGATCTATTTTGAGCGAGAGGCTGAATACGAGTGTGTATGCAAAACTGTCGATTCAAAGTTTCCAAACCCATCCTTCGAAACCTATATCAATACGAGTGTGTATTCAAAACTGTCGATTTAGAGTTTCTAGACCTAACCCTTCGAATCTATACCTCACAAGTAGTTTAGTGTAAAGTTGATGGGCTCACTTTTCGAGATATAGTGCCTGTCAAAGACTAGGTAGCAACACTAAACATCTATCTACTCGACCATATCAATCAATGCATCCGTGAATTTATCTTGAGACGGTCAACTACGTACCTTGACCATGTCCATGATTCCGCCGAATGCAAGTAATAGCGGCAATCGCCGTCCAGACTCTCGTGCACGAACTCGCTGTATTTGGCATATATATTTGCGAAGCAGCCAATGACAGCTAGAGCCTCTCGCAAGTTTAGCCCCATTCATCCACGAAATGCTTTCCCGATTCTCCCAATGTCTCCGCCCTGTTCCCTGCTAATCTCGCCAGTGGCAGTATCTGTTTTGAAGCGGAGACCTTCTTCCGGTTGCCAAATGACTGTGCGGGCCGCTGCTCCGACGAACCATGGCAGTTTGACACCCGTCGCAGGGGTCCATCAACACCCATCGCAGGGGTCCATCAACACCCCGTAGTCCTGTCCCAGGTCGCTGGAGAAGAAGACCCCGGCGTGCCTGGGACCCCTGGATGGCGCCGTTAGATCTCCAGCTCCATTTCCATGTACTTGCGCTAACAGGGAACTGGTTGTCGGGCTCAAGTCAAAGCTTTCCCAAGTTAGCAGAATGATCTTCTCTTCTCTACTACGTAGTATTACTAGGCGTTGATCATTAGGTTGACGGGAAGCGCTCCAATCCCCAGAGCCATTCTCGATTTTGGCTTTACAGCTACAAGTCACCAGTTCACTAGTATCTCTCTCACTCACGACATTCATGCCGATCCGTAACCTTGGTGCACAAGTAACACCACGTGGTAAAACTAGGCTGCTGTAGCATCTCTCGAATTCATACATGTCATATCTATTGTACAAGGTGCTGCAAAAGTTACCGCTTATCCAAAATAGAAAACGTCCTTTGTTGTTTCTGTCGAGGGTTTCCTGCCCTCATGAAACCCATGTTACCTATGCCTTTTGCTCCTATAAATGCTTCACAGCCCTTTGCGCCTAAACTCATCAAGCACAGACAGCTCCGCTCAAGCCGTGAGTCCTTTGAAACCATTTGCAAGACACGTCATAAGTTTTCAAAAATATCTCCACCTTCATCCTTCTTCGTTCCCCAAGACTCGCTTGTTTCACAACAGACCAAGCTCAGCTGCTGAAACAAACCTGATAAACAAGACGCATCCTTGGTGTCGGTTTCGAAACTCGTATTCAAGAGCTTACGACAGGACCTCCGAGGAAGAAGTCGAGGTCGCCTCCATGTCCGTTTTGAGATCGGTTCTCATTCTCCGCAAGTTGCTCAAGTAGAGCCAAGAACGGGTCCTTCTCCTCTCCTTGCCCGGTTCCGATGCTACCGTTGTTGCTCCTTGTCCCAGGGCTCGGTGCTGCCGCTGTGGGCTGATTAACGCTGAGTTTCGTTTGATTATCTTCGCCGTGCCATGCAGCAGGGCTGCCAAATGCATTGGTCGGGACTGTTCCAAACATGGCATCGTAGCCACCGTTGGCCTCGTTGATCATACCGGGGCCTGCGTTCGCCACGCTTGATCCAGAGCCGTAGCTATAAGGGGGACTAAATGGGGCGCCGCCCATTGGGTGCATGCCATGAGCTGAAGCTGGATGCGTGCTGGGCGACAGAGCAAAACCAGCTGCCGCTGCCGCTGCGACCGCTGCGTTATTCGCGGAAGCTTCATCCATCTGTTCGTGCAACGCGTACATCTCTTGGCTCTCGTGGTGGGGCGGGAGCGATGTTGGTGTCGCCAGGAGGCTGGGTGATGAATGAGGTATCATGCCAGCCGTGTAAGAGAAGGATCGCCGAGCAGTCCCGGGAGTGGGAAGCCCAGTAACAGAATGCGGCAAGCTCGAGATTACCTTCACTTCTGGTCGTCTTCGGTTCGTAGGTGCTGATGGTGCTGTGGACTTGCGTTTAAGGCTGGGGCGCTGAGGTCCGTCTGCACTTCGAGACATCTCGGTGGCGGGAACAGGTGTACTGAAGTCGGCGACAACGTCCGACAGACGCAAGTTAGCTGCATCAAAGCTAAAAGATTGTCCCCCAGGACCTCCGATGTTGGAGTAACGGTCAAAAAAGTCCTCGCTGTGAAATCCAGGTGTATACCGCATCGAGTTGCGTGCCAGTGTCTTGACCAGCTCCCCGTGAGCGTGGATGATGTCTTGCAGCGTCTCGCGCTGGTGCTGCACGCACGCCCAGGCATATCGAAGCTCGCTCAAGAACTGCATCTCCCGAGAGAGAAAATCTGCTGCCGAGGTGAAGACGTTGACTTCCCCCTGATTGCCCTGCTTGCTGTAATGCGCTCCGTGTACATGGACTGTTCCCGCCGTGCAAATGCAGTATCCTACAAAAGCTGGCCAGTCGACTATCCCCGCCTGTTTTCCAAGCTGGATTAGTTCCATAATAGCGTTGGCGTGGAGGAAGCACATGTTGGTGGCTTCGATCTGCCATGACTGGTGCTGTCCTATTTCGGCGAGCTCGGCCAGGTCAATGGGGAGGAATGGGCGATAGATTAGGCAATGGATAAGATGGTAGATGACCTTGCTGAGCAAGAGCACAGTAGAATCGGCTTGGCCAAAGAGAGCGCTGAGGTTGGAAAAGACATCCTCGGTTCCTGAGTTCCAAACATCAAGATCTTGCCGGATCTTGGAAATAGTCGAGAGTGTGTGCCAGGGGAAATGAGAGTCCCCCTTGACTCCACCTGCGGCCAAGTATTGATTCGTCTTCCCAAGGACTCGTGTGATGTCGATGAGCATGCCCATGCTTCCCTGCGGCTTCTTATCGCTGCCCTGGAAATATTGAAGGTTCGAACCTGTCTGGAAGAACTCCCCTTCTACGGGAAGTGAAGACGAGTTGGGGGACCAGGATGGAAGACGCAGCAGAATAGTGTTGTCGCTAATAAGGCTGGGCCGCTTCGACCCGGTGGTCTGAAACCGATCGAGTAAGTAACAAGTCCAGAAAAGTCGTCGTCGCATTTCGCGCTCGACCGGAGTCATTCTGGCCTGGGCGTCTGTTTCCCTGTGGATCTCAAGAGCCATTGCCATTCCGGTTGCGCTCGCTGAATATTGTCAGTTGCAAGATCGAGGAGTGCTGGGCATGACGCTGGTCCTTACTCATGAGCATGTACGCTCTTTTTCCCTTTCCGGTTGCCGTGAAGGCGCTCACTAGCAGCAATAGGGCCTGCAAAGCGTCTATTGAAGGTTCATCAGTGCTAATTTCCCTTCTCGCACGAGCAGCAAAGTCCTCGCTGAGATTGGCCGCTGCTTGATAGCCACTTGGATCGGTTGTATGTCTTTACAATGGTTAGCTTTGAGCGATTGTGTTTTCCGAGAGTAGCTTGCCTTGCTGCAACTGCCGAGATGGCATAAGAGAGAAACCTCGGGAGTTGGTTCAGCTGAAGTCGTTGTCTAATAGAAGATTCGTCGAGAATGAAGTATGGTTTGCCGTGGAATCGGGTGAAGTAGGTGTCAAGGAGAGCCTCAGCTTGCGCCGGAGGTGGTGATGGGTCCCTGAAGAAGAGTCAGTCTGTAGGTCGACGGAAACATATCAAATCACACAAACCTAGGCAGTGGCGTATGCGGAGACAGAGATGCCGTGTCGCCTGGAGAAGTGCGTGTATCGACTGCGACACGTTTGGCCGCCGGCTCGCCTCCTTCAATGCCCAAGCCTATTCCAGAGGCCTCTCCTTTTCCATATCCAAGAACACTAGAGCCTGTTGGTGACGCCGCATCGTCGTCGTCATTTTTTTCTCTCAACTTTGCCTCCAGTCCATCCACTCTTTTCAGTAGCGCTTCCAGCACGTCTGTCTTTGGTCCACGTTTCTTAGGCACGGCATCTGGTAGCAGTCAGTATGATGATAGCATTTTGGCAAAGCTGAAAAGAAGCCTAATAAGACGCTATTTGCTAGGGATTAAAAGCTTACCGTAGACACAAGGGCATTGAAAGACCTGGCAAGCTTCACACGAAGGTCTGAGTCGATTGCATTTGATCTTGTACATTTTGGTCAGTGTCTGCTTAGGCAATTCATAAGAACGGTTGTTATGCTCACCTTTCGCTTTCGGCACGATTTACAATTCATGGATTCTCGAGGTTCGTTGCTCATGCGGCGGGTAGGAAGACGCTCAATGCCAACCTGTGGCCGAGGGATGGCCACAGGATGGACTCCGGGTATATGAGGAATGTTCATTGGATCGTACATAGAAGCGGTCATGACTGGGTCGGAAAGGTGACAGAAGCCGGCCTGGGCAAAAGCGGCAGAACCGCTCGTTCGGTAGTGATTTGAGTTTGGTCAAATATCCAGTAGCTCGTCCGACGGAAAGGCAAGGCGGCGAAAGTTGATATAGAGTCCAGGGGTGCGAGTCGCAGCGTCAAACAATGTGCAGAGTATCCAAGCGATGTCAATTCCGAGGTTCCTCCTAGAAGCGCAATCGAAGTAAGAAGAGGCTCTTAGTGTTATCGAGCTGTCGACAGTGATGAAGCTCGGCTGAAAAAGGCAGCCTTGGGGGTGGAATGAAATACTGCCAACAGCCTAAGGAACAAAGGTTGAAATAGGGACGGAAATGGAAAGAGGAGTTGAAGTCCAAATGTAAGGTGAGGCGTTCGATTAAGATGGGACGGGATGGCAAAAGAAGGTCAACCGGTTGACTAGCCTCGGAGAGCCAGGGATTGCACGACTGACCCGAACCCCAGTCCACGGTCTGATTTTGGTCGTTGCCAATGTGGAGGTGGCTAGTGACGGGACCGGGGGGGAAGCATGAATGATGATGGTGGTGTCGATGTTGGGATGGAACATGGTGGGGAAACGGAGCCCTTGAGATGCGAGTCCCTTGAGTGTCCCTTCGGTGTCTGTACTGGGTGTCAAGGTGTCTGTCCCCTGGGTGTGTCCCGCTCCAACGCTGCCTCTGATGCTGACTCCAGGCCGACTCTTGTGAGGAGGTGCAAGGCACTGCACTGGCATAACGTTAGTCAATCTCCTTTCAGAGGGTGACGGTGATTGAATCTTGCAGGCGTCTCGCCCAGCCATGTCATTGGAGCGCACATAGGTGAGGATGAACTCGGTCATGAGGAGGGGATGATCGCCCCCAAAGCTCACGCTGCCCCCAACCGACAGGTCCCCCAATGCACCAAACCGGGGAAGCGCAGGCCCTGGAGCCGTCCATCGTTTGATGTGCTATTAATTAAGTGTAGCGTTTCCCAAAGGCATCTGTCGATCATGTCTGCTTCCTTTGCATCTCTGCCGATTTGATGTCTGACGTGGGCTTGTGTTCGGTCGAGCGACGCGCGATATGGCGAGCACGCTCGGTCTCAGTCCCAAACCTCTCCCTCTGCTAGCTCTCACTGTCGCTTTCTCCCTGAATCACCCTGACGCCAGATTAGACCAATCCTCGCCCCAGGTTGACAAGGAATATACGTGGGCGTGGTGCAAGGGGCACTCGACCACGCGGGTCCCAAGTTCCATGACCAGAAACTCGGGCTCTTAGCGAAAGTGGCAGGGGCAAGGTCGACAGCATCTGGAGCGACGGTCCTCACGGTCTCGATGATGGCTTGCCTAGTGGCATAACCGCCGGAGCGGTATGGTACCGCTCGAAATGGATGATGTGCTGAATCCGTTGGTTAGAGTCGAGCATACGAAGCAGCGGTAGGGCGTTCGTTGTTGGCTTGGACTACATCTTGAGGCCAAACAGGGACATGGACAAGGTCAAGGTCAGTGCCGTTCCTGGGTCCGCGGGTTTCGGTCGCTAGCGAACGCACGAGGCATGAACAATAGAGGCGAAGAATAGAAGGCTTCGGGACTCTTCCATTGAGAGCTAAACCTGAGGGTGTAAAAAGAGCTTCCGGTCAAAGCTTCAAGCAGATTCGTACCTGCTGCACTTGCCCCGAAGTCCCGCCCCGGTCGAGTGGGGACCGGAGCCTACTGTACCCTAGCGGACACTTCGCTTAAGCATAGCGGGAACAGCGTTATTTGGGGCGGGCGTAACTGGGGCCGTTATCCATTGCTACTGTACGGAGTACCCCAGCAGTCGTAGTCGTAGTGGCAGTGGAGGCTGGGTTATCGGTACACGCGAAACGAACGACACGCCGGGCAGTCGCGATAGGGTGGGTGGTGGCTGCTTTTTTGGCCAGCCTGAAACTCTAGAGGCAGGATCTAGAGACTTTGTCAGAAACTCTCGATATTATCAATCGCCCACTTTATGCTCTCCCTGCTTTGACATCACATACACGCATGCAGTAAAACCAGCCCAGATGACGAACCACGTCTTTCCCGCAAGCGACCGGCCTTATTTCGACGCGATCTTATGCCATGCCAGATCTGGTAATGTCACCAGCGAGCTAAGGCTAGCATTGGACGCCATCTTTGTCTCCATCTTTGTCTGCCAACAAGCGCCCAGATCCTGGTTCCATCTGAACCTTTGCAGTCCGACGCTTGGATCCATTGAAATATCCTGATCTCGTTACCGATACTACGCGCTCTTAAGGTACAGTGCTCCATATCTCCCATTTGGGCTGCTACCTAGACGCTCTTCATCCTTGCTAGTCTGCTGCATTCTATACTCCTTCCACTGGCATGCCGCTAACGGATCGATTGTACGCACAGGGTTCATGTCAATCTCCTGGTCTTTCGCCCCATCCCACTTCCCGTTGATGGAGACGAGAGCTCTTCCTGAGTCCCTGATCGTGGGTCATCAACAAAGCAACATCCGCGACAACGAGTTCAAAGTTCTCTTTCCTCCCCCTTGAACTCTGCTCAAGGGCATTTGATGGCAAAGTAGGGGTGCTCACGGATGACCATTAGACTCGTCAGCAGCACTTGCTGTTGCTTGACCAAGGTTAAGAACGCAGATTGCACAGCGGACCGGATGTACTCGCGACTTAAGTCCGGTGCAAAAACCGCTGTCGGAACAAGACAGATATTGGCGCAGCTAAGCGCCAGCGGAAGCCCTTATCAAAACCACATGGGGACCAGCGGCTGCAGCCGTACCATATCGAATATGTCACTCCCCTGCCGCCCAGCCGTCATATACGTTACCAAGACAGAGGCTCTCGAGTCAAGCTGACAGGGGATATAGATGAAGAATGACGTGACAACTCCGCGTATGTCCCACCCCGGCCCAGATATCCTCAGGTGAGGTGTAGAGGGGTCATTGCCTCTCAACAAAACAATGGGGTTTGTTTTTTTAACACTATCAACCCCTTTCAAGGTGCTCGGGTTAAGATGTGTCGTTCATGTTTGAACAAATTGAGACAAGGTTCGCTATTCTTCGGCTCTATTTGCGGCATTGTCTCTTCAGCAATACCCTGAGCTGTCATGATCGTGCCGCAGCCCAGCACGACGGCGGAAGTCTGGATGATCGCACAACAAACAGCCATGCCTAAGAGTGAGACAAACGAATGCTGGACCTGCATATGTGGGGATCAATTCAGTATCTCCTGCAGTTTATAAGGCTTGCATTGGGGGGATCAGTAGCGAGTCGCCGACCTGGATTTGTTGTCAATCAACATCAACCCCTGACAAGCTTACAGCGTTTCTCGTCGACTGGGCTCCCCCATGAGCCTTCTGCTGTGTTGGCGATTTCTCCCAGCATGTGTCCCTTGGAGTCTTGATGAGGCTAACAGCCTGGCTAGTGCCCGGGTGGCGTGTGCATCTGCCTCCTCGTGGTCGGCTTGTTCCCCTGTTTTGGATCTTAAGCCCGGCCGGGTCCCTCACAACTTATCCACGGGTTTCTGACGACCCCTGTCTGTCTATCTTGCCTGGTTGCGGCACTAAAACTCGCCTCGGTCTCAAGGTCCGGAAGAACGAGGCTAAGCTAATCAATCTTATACATGATGGGGGTGTGCCCGTGCATAAGCCGTGCTGTTTCCTCAATGCCGAAATGATGGCTCACGCATGGCTCACGCATTGAAACTGGCCGAGTGAAGCTGGAGCAAGCCAAGATGAGTTCCGTTCGTCTTTACAAGGGACCAGAATCAGCCCAGTTAAGACCAAGCTTGGCGGCATGGTTTCTAGAAGCGGATTCAGTTGCAATGTTTGAGCCTTGCAATGCCGGGCTCCCTGCCCTTTTCGAGTCCCTGCCCGGGTGTTGTCCTCCACTTTACCCCAGGTGCCCAATCCGTTCCCTGCTCGAATGGTCTTAGCACCTAAGCCGACGGCGTCGAACCATTCTCACGCTTCCTGAAGCCTCCCAACATGAGTGGCTCACCTAAAGCTGAAACCAACCGCGTTCCGTCGAATATGATACAAGATCTGAGATCATTCTCGCATCGCCCGCCCTCGTAAGACGATGACGAGAAGCTTACATACTAGGTAGTGCTCTAATGTACGTGATGGGTTTGACCGTTACTCACTAGGTCGTGAATCTGGTTGAACCAGAGGCCGAGATTTGTGCGCCCTCAGCTCTGCGCTTCCTTATTCTCGGAACGACACGCTTCCAGGGACTAGATGAGAGGCGAGTCTGGATAAACGCCCAAGTGGCGGAGGTACTTCTGGTATGCCCTTCCATGCAACTTACATCACCATGAAGCGCTCATGCGAGTTGATAAGCGCCTCTGATCGACAACGCTTTAGGCCTTCATTTCTCACTTTGTGGCGGGTTTTTCGACAGTCGTCTAGAATTCTTCCTATGAGCTTGCCGATACAGGATCAAAAACCAACTTCGGTTCCCGTGATTCACTGATTGATGTTTGCAGCATGAAGCTACCACCTCCAGTCGATTCGAGGGTCGAATCTAGCTTGGCCATTCTATTCCATCCAAACCTGGTCGACCTTGGATCATGTAATCGGCCTAGGCAGGTGGTCTTTGAGCCCACAGCTAGTGTATCACCAGTCGTTTGGCACGCCAAACTTGCCCAAGAAAGAATACCGACCCCGAGCCTATTTGGGTTGTAGGCTCACACATAGTGGCCTTATGCTCCACCTAGGGGTGGAGGTATTTCTGAATGTTTTCGTTTTCGAATCCAGGTGCCGCTGTCAGGATGATGCAGCACGGCAGTTGTGACATACTATCTACTGTCAGGGACAGGCCGGTGTTAGTTCCGGGCAACTCTGTCGTCTATGAACTCAAGCATCGAGAACGAACGGTGAGTTTGGGTTGATTCCGTTCCACTTGTCAGGCTGTTTTCTTGGATCCCATGTCATTGTAATGGGTTGGAGGCTCAGATGAGGTGCGATCCGTTTAACTCATTCACCTAGAGAGAGGACTGCTTCCTCGTCCTGTTTCCCAGTTCTTCGGGCTAAGGATCCAAACATGATGGTCTAGGATGTTAGCCACCCGAACCCAAGGGTTTCATGGCGATCATGAACTCGCATGGCCTGTAGGGCTTAGGTCTCTGGAGCTTGGCCCTGGCAACTTGTACCCTGCCGCTGGTGGTTCCAGCGAGGACGTGGAGATGTGAGTTAGTTCGTCCCTCCCAAAGCCAACAGGCCAGTGAGAGAAGGATGGTAGGTAAGATGAGAAGCCCCTGGTCGACCCAAGTCTCAACATCTACATTGATCTAACTTGTTCACCGCTCCAACTCTTATCCGCTTAAAGCTCAAGTGCGGTTACAGATCTCGCTCCCCATACCCTCAGCTCTAGCGCTTGCGTTGTCTTTCCTGCATTGGTATCTACTCATGTGTTCCATATCACATCCCCACTCGCCCCTTGGATCTCCCTCATTTAAGATGCAGTCCATGATGAGGCCGCAGGTCTCCGCTACACTTGAGTCTTGGTCGAGCAAAGACGTGCCTGAATGTTGGCTATGCACTACAACTCTAAGAGTTGATCTGATACGCCGCAGGTATCATGTGTCGGAATGCAATGGGCATTCGGTGTTTCTCATGATGCCGAACACGCCATTAACCGTCATTCAGGTACCCAACTCTGTTTCTCGTCGAGACATTTCGCCGGGTCCATGGTGGAGGTTGTCCGCTCTTGTGCACATTCACCCATGCTCTCGACTTCTCCACGTCGCAGCATTAGCACGTTTCTAGCCTCAAAAGAGGACTCAAGAGTGTGGCTAGAGATGAGAGCTCGACAGTGGAGATGGCATTGCCGCGACCGCCGGCGTCAGACGCAGCAGGCCTACCCACCCACGCGAGGAGTGAGTGGCATGGCTTGGCTGATGCCCCTGTTGAGGGGACTGCAAAGGTCCTCTCATCATCCGAACTTGCTAAGCCTGTGAGAGCATGGTGTTGTTTGTTCGTCCCGTCTTGTTGTGTGCTCTGCATACCGCCACCTGGACTTTACCCGCACCCCCTATTCCATGCCTTGCAGTCGAATCATCACCAACTTGACCAGGGAGGTTGCCACTGGCAGACCATTCATCCATTGACTTCCCCCTCACTTCTCTTGTGTGGCGTCTACTGTACGTGCTCTCGGCACTCTTGTGTCTTGGCTTTCCCGTCAAGCTGCTCGGCAGTCTCTCCAAGGAGGTGTGGCTGCCGCTCTGCTACCGATCCAAAGGTCCTTCATCTAAGCAACAGCGTCACAAAGAGCTTCACATCAAGGTTCAACTCCGTCATCATCTCGCCATCAGCCTGATTTACTCCCCGAGATTATGTCTACGTAGTACATGCTCCAGAGCCCTTCTCGTACAGCCTATCTCTTCCGCTCTGAGGCGGCAATCCTGTTCATCACTTACTGACAGGGACACCACATGAGCGTTGGAGTCTGACCAACCTGCCTGGGATAGCTACATACCTACAGTAGCTTAGCCGTTCTGCCGCGCACGCATCCCATATCACTCGCCCCCTACATGATGCCTGTGAGGAGGCGAGTGGCCAAAAAGCAAGCCAAGGCCAGGGTGAAGATACACCACAAGCGCCCTGAGTCTCACACATGCTCTAAACCCTTCTTTACACGGCGCCCATGTAGAGCACAGTTGACACACTGGCTGCAATCGAGGGTGGGCAATGCCGTTGTGGCGCTTCCGTCAAAAGCCTCGTCTTTCTTACATCTTAGTGGTGAATAAGGTACGTTAATGCATGGGAAACATCAAGAGGTAGACAATCGATTTCATGGAGGTGGCTTTGAGCATTCACGTCAAGTCGCACACGAGGTTCAAGAAAGAAAGACTCCAATTGTATTCAAATCGCATTTGCGCGCTACATTAACGCCATGTCTGCAAGCGTTGTCTATAATATAATATCCAACTGACATATATCCCCAACTCCAACCCACCGGATCTCGTATGCACCCATGATCCTCATATCACATCGCCGGCCCTCTATGGACTGGCGTATACTATTTACAGCCCACGGTCACAACGAGGGAGCTATAGAACCGTGCGGTATACTGAACTCTTTCGTAGTGAAAGGCCAGGGCTATTACTGGGAAGTGGAGGGACATCCCGCGCTGCCCTGGCCAAGTTACAACGAAACCCACTCCGGCGGCCCAGCGCACATGGGTCCCATCTTCGCCGGATCTACGTCCAGCGGAGGGTATCTCTCTCGCTTTCTGAAAACGGCGCCGACCGGCTCATTACAGCCCTGGAGCCGTTCGACAGGACCCGCCACGAGCCTGGAATATCCAACAGTCTAGATCTCTCTATCCAGGGGCGGACCGTAGAGAGGTGAGGCCGAGCGTCTTGAAGAATGTTGACGCTTGGCGTGAGTCATCGTTGGTGCGGCTGTACCGGGCTTGCTGCCTCCCTGCTCCAGTCCACCGGCCTAGGCGGCTGTTCTGGGGATATCTGATTTCGGCCCCTGAGTCCGGAGCTCCTCGGCTTTCCATCCTATTCAGTCGTCGGTCCTATTCCCGGTGGACGGACCGACGTCAAATCCGGAAAGTGAGCCCTCCGAATCGTACTGATTGCTGTACTCCTTTTTTGAGGATCATGTACAGTAAAATGTCATTGCTGGTAATCTTGATTGATACTCCAAGATTAGAAGCGGTGGCTCCCACTTGCCAGCCTCACAAAGCTGTACGGCACATTCTGCCCAACAAGCAGCCGCAGGCTTTCAACTGTCGTAAAGGCAGCAACATCATCTGCTCCATAGGCGGCAAAGCCATTCTTCTCAGCAATGAGGCTTGGATCAGAGCTCCTCCGTTCGGTTCCGTCGACGAGGTCTAGAAAGACCTTCTTGGTGTTCGTCATCGCTTTCGATCCGACAGCTCCAAAAGCCCGTAACAGCATGCCAACAAGATGGCTCTTCTCTGGACCAAGTGCAGACACTATGACAAACGGAGCGCTATCGTCTTCTACTGATCGAGCACGCTGTAGGCTCTCAAGGCTGATGAAGGGTTCGACTGGAGGTGCATTTCGGGCGAGGGCCGAGGGTGTGCGGAAGCCTATCGTATAGATCTTCGAAATCCTCAGGGCCTTCATAGCAAAGAAGACAGGTGCAGCGTCATCGGACGATGATGCCATGACCACAGCCGACCGGCCAAAGTATGCAGACGGGGCCAGGTCGCGCGTAAGAGTGCTCAGTATACCCTTCCACCCGGCGTTGTCAAACACGAGAGAAGTCGTTGATGCGAGGCCTGGCTGGCTGTTGGGCTCGAGTGAGTCGCTTTGCCGGTGACGAGGGCTCGACGGAATCGACCCTGGTGACGACGACCTTGACCAAGAGCCGGACTGAACCACGATGGTGTCAACTACTCCAATGACTCGGGCAGCTTCTGTCAGAATTGGGCCGTTGCCTCCGTTCAGTGCTGTGAAGAAAGGGCTATTCTTTGTCAATGTATGATGTGGCAGCCCTGGGTTCAGATAGGCACCGCCAAAATGCTTCTGGTTACACCACGCTTCCATACTTCCAGGATTGTTGACATGTCGCTCAACGACCGCAAAATGATGGGGAAGTCCCAGTTCGTTGATGCATTTTTCGTAAAACGGCGCCTGGGGTGTAGCACACCGACAGAGAGTGCTGTTGATTCCATAGATGCGCTTCCTAGGAAGCTGGCCCAGCAGGGACAACGCGCCATTGATCTCAGCCGCGCTTAACTGACCAGGAGCCGCGATGAGAGGGAGAAGCGGATGGGTGATGGGTGTGAAGACCGGATTCAGGGTTCTCGAGAACTGTCCGATCTCGCCCATGTTGACGGCGGAAAAGGGAGGCGCATCGGGGTATTCGGCACGCATCTTGGATCGGAAATACTCCAACTCGAAGTTCTCGTTATGCTCGTTGATGATAGCAATCATTTTGATGATATCAGCATACGGTATTGACTTTTGGAACACATCCTGTGCATATTTTGACGGCCATCGAAAGGTCCCAGAAAAGTCATGAAACGCCGACATGATGCGCGAGTTGCCCCGACGCTCATACAACTTCTTCCGGATATCCTCGGGCAGCCACAGTTCTACGTCGATGTATTCCACACCCCATTGAATTGCTCGATAGAGGTACTCGTAGTATAGCTCCGGGTTGTCCATGGGAAACCTTCCGTTCTCTCTCGTGCATCGAGTCGTGAAGATGATGGGAAGTTCTGTCCGCTGACGAAGCAGCATGACCTGCTCACCAACATAGCTGAGGCTAGGCACTGCTGAGAAGTTACCGTCGCCAAGAGGTTCCCTGAGCAAGTCCACGCGAATCTCGACGGCATCTGCGCCGACCGTAAGGATGTCAATATTGGGCAGAGCTGCGTGAACGTCTGGGAAAGTGGTGGAGATGAAGTAGGTCCTTGACTTTGCCATGAGGGCCTCGTGGTGGTTGATCTGTCCCAGGGTGAAGGAAGTAAACCTCGCCAGATCGCGACGGAAGAAGGGTGTTTCAGTGTAGAGGAACTCGTAATCGCAATGGGTGGAGAGGTAGAGATCCGGGGGCATTCCTATGTTCACACAGTGAGCATTGATCGCAACCACAAGCTCCTGGTTGCGTGCAGCAACATCTCCTTTCGCCTGATCTGCTGCGACACCAACAACGAAGCCACGATCCTCGCCCGATATGTTGTCGAACCCATTTCTTATCCTGCAAGGAGTTCCCAGCACTTCTGCGAAAACGGAGACGATGTGATCCTGTCCCGGACTAAAGACGATAACGACGATTCTGGTGTCGCCTCGTGCAGGTGTGCTCTCGAAGGTGCTCTCGTTGATCATCACTGGGCTTTGACTCGGTCGATCGATGTCCATAGCGATAGGATCTGAAGAGCCATTCAAGGCGACGGATGGGGTCGGCCCAAGAGGCGGTTCGGCCATTAATGATTGCACAGCAGCCATGTTTTCTCCCTTTTTCCTTCGATGCGACAGACGGCTTCGACCACTTGAGCTGTGCGCTATCGTAGCTTTAGACAAGTGGGCTCCAGGTGTTCCCAATATCCCTGGCCGAGCCAAATCGCATTACCGCCGCGAGAATTCCCTTTCGATGCGCTGTACTGTCTCGAATATCGCAAAGTAGGGTCCGAGTTGTTCGTATGCGACCAGATGTGGTTTCGTTTTTCGTTTTTCGGCGCAGAGAAGCTGTGTCGTTCGATCGAGTGGCAGTGTAGTGTGCTTCGAATCGCGAAGGGAAAGTCGAGATCGGTTCAAGTGTAAAGCAGCAGCGAGTGTTCTAGAATGCACTTGGGTATTAGAAAATTCAAGATTGAATTGAGGCGATCGAGGTATCGTGATGGGCGATGGATGCGGTGCGCGCGGGTTGAATGCGGACCCTGTGGGGACAGAGGCGAAATATGGGGTAAAGCTGAGGTTTTGGGGAAGCAAATAAAGAAGCGAAAGTTGAGAGAAGGCCAGGAAATTGAGTGGTCTCGAGGTAACGGAGAGAAGCAGGTATAGTATGAGGGAAAGGCTGCTCAATTAGGTTCGTACCTTTGGAGCTAAGAACTCGCAAGACGGCGCAGCAAGCAAGAAGAAGGTTGAATCAAAGTGGGCAAGTCGATGGTACAGGTACAGCAGAGCGCGGGAAGTAAGGCAAGAGACGAGATGTCTGCGGCGAGACCCAGGTCGCTAAGGTGCCAAGCGAGGAATATTTGACCGATGGGATGTTTGAGCCGGCTCAGATAGGGCACGGCCGGGGCGAAACAAGGGACGGGATCCCTGAAGGAGCCAGATGGAGCTGATGGAGCTGATGGCGCTGGGAGTCAGGGCGGGCTCATGGGGATCAATGAGACTGGTCGGGGCCGGGATGAGGGTGATACTGGAACGTTATCGTTGGTGGAAGGGAGAGAACCAAGACGTGCGGCGCGGGGCGTGGTAATTGTTCCACCACAGGCGGTTTACATGGAGGCGAACAATGCAGACCCGGACGACGTCAACCGAGGGTTTGGTACAGTACTTGAGAGTTGGGGAAGCAAAGCCGTGTCAGCGTGGGTGTATATCGCGATCGCCGGTGTCGAGATTGGATGTGAAGTGGTGAAGTGGGCGGGTGAGTGGTCCGAGTCATTCAGAGTTGTGTTTAGTTGATGGAGAGTTGAGAATGGGTTAAGCAACTACGTAGATGGATAGAAAGGAGGTCGACGCTGATCTCTAATGCATGGGAAGGGAAGGATGGGAAGGTCGGTCCCTGCTACCTAGCTACTTAGCTACCAATAATGGCAAGGGCAAGTACTACGTTGTAAGGCAAGGCAAGGCGAGGCAAGGGAAACTAGGCACCTGAAGTAAGTACCGAAGCTGATCGATTCCTTCTCTCGATGGGAAAGATCCCATTGACTTGGGAGGAACGCCCGCTGAACTGGACTATCTTTGTGGGGGTTATCTGAAAAGGAATAATAGACTGCATTAACTACTGCAGTCACTTTCCTTAGCTACCTGCAGTACATGAGCAATAGGCACACTGAGGGGGCAAAGGAATTGGGGGTTGAATATCTGCATCTACCACCTACTTTGTAAACCCGTCCTGCCCGTCCTGCCCGTCTCTGGCAAAAAGGATGCAATTCATTTCACTTCTCAATCATTCTCGGCCCACAGCGTGGTATCGACAGTCCTAGAGCGGCCGATCCATGACCCGACGTAGGGACACTAACGATGTGTAGTGGACGGACTTTCTTGGGGTCCAAGTTCCACGAGGTTCCTCTTGGCTGTCGTGATACACAACAAGAGTTGAAGAATCCTTGGCCGTTCACTCCACTCAAGGTGGAGAGAATACGCCACGGGCAAGGCAAGTTTGACTTTGACGGGGGTGGACGCTGGAGTTGAGATTCTCCATGGCTCGTGATAGCTGGATTTTGGGGGTTTCGGATTGTCCACCAATTGTCAGGCATCGTCCCCGCAGATTCCTGGGGTGCTTCAAATTCGGTTCGTGGTTGTTTCGAGTCCCTCCATTCCTTGACAGTTGGAGAGACCCTTGCCATTGTTTCAAGGCCATGCGACATTCCAACGACAGCAACAATATCGCCATCGACCAACTGAGTCAAGCTCTCGTAGCAGATAGACGGCAGTAGACGGACGGATAACAGCTTGCGGTGGAATCCGCTAACTAGTACTGGTGGATAACCTCTCGTCTCCCGGCGTTTGGTCCATCAGTTCCTTGAGTGGCACGTTGAGGATCGACGAACGGTTACGTACGATACAAATGCAATCTCCGCGACCCGTTACGTCTCGTAGTTTATTTAGTCACATCGTTTTTTACACGTAACCCGGGCGTTGCACCATTTCAGTCGTCGCCAAGGTACGCACGTTCCGTTCAGCTTTACGACGGGTTTTTAGCGACGTTGAGATCCTTGGAGATGGACAGGTACGTTTGCCCTATATGGCTCAGAGATCAATTGCGTACCGTCATATCATCAATAATGCATTGCCGAAGGCTTAATCAGGTATCTCGTATAATATCCTTATGGTCAGCTTTCATCCGGAATATTGGACCAAGCTCGGGTCCCTAGATGACTGGTGCACGCCTTTATTCCGGCCGTGGTTTTCAACGTGCACTATATCTCTGTCACGGCCACTCATCCTTTATTACTCTTGTTAGTAATCCTTACTCCGGGGTACTCGTCGCAGATTCTGAAGAGGCACATGCGACTGTGTTTCGTCGTTCGGCATGGTCTCCGGCCCCAGACTCGTTCCAAGCTGAAGCGGGATTCCGGTGCGATCAGGAAGTTATCCCACGAATGACATGTCATGGAATTACAGGCCCAGTCGTGCCCAGGCCCCAGAAACGATCGGGTGGATCGAGGACTGGGAGAAGTCCGGTTCACAGCCCGGACATTGCTTGAGGTACAAAACGATAAACCGTTATCGATCCCAAGCATGTCACTCGGCCCAATAGACAAGGGCACACACGATGACAATTCGAGACTCATCCCTCGGGCTTTTCAGGCACTGCTACCGCCAAGTTGGTCAGCAATATAGTTTCGCCGACGGAGGCACTCGTTGCTGAATTTTCCACCTCACGGAGATTTTGGGCGGTTCACTCCTTCGTATCATCATCGTGAAGATTGATCACGGTTGTTGGAGAGATCGGAATCATCACGGCGACCAGGGAGCGAAAAAAAAGTTTATTTGGATAACCAACTCAGTTCCGAGACCATATACCAATCAGGTTTTCTTCCGTGTCGATAAGTCGCGCGAAATATCCCTCCTCCCCACCGATAGCCGTCTTAGGACTTTAGGGCAATTAATCATCTCGTATCTTACTCGTAACGAGTCCAGGGGAACAAGCACTTACATGATAGTCTTGCCGCCAGCCGAGCCGGCCTTTTCCAACGTCATTTCGCAATCCTCGACACAGAAGTTGGGCAAGAGGGGGAAGGCCACGGGCCGGTCAGCGATGTTGTTGACGACGTGGTATTGCTTGTCAACCTCGAAAAGGGCCCCGTGCAGAGTCTGGCCCTTGTTGAAGTAGTGCATGCTCTTGATGCACTCGCCCACGGCCTTGCTAGGCTTGTCGGCAAACTCCCACGCAAAGAGCTCGGTGTAGAACTTTTTGGCTCGAGGGACGTCGAGGACGGGCACTTCGAGAAAGCAGATCTGGCCGAGGGCCTCCTTTTGTCGAATTAGTGTGGTGTTGCTGCTGCTAGTGATAGTGGTGAGGTACATACCGTGACGAGATTCTCACCCATGGCGGGAACGATACTGTCTTTTGGGATCAAGTAATGGTTCTAGTTGCTCTTCTTGTGGTAGGAATGCAGATGATTCTCTCTTCCTCCTCACGGCCAACCCCGCCGATTTATACTCGACTCTTCGAGCCATCACCGCCTCCGTCCTTTGTCTGCGGTTCGAACCGTTTGTCGGAGGCGTTACTGCCTAAACATGGCTTACTCCTGAGCCAATTGTAACCCCGACCGATGAGACGGGGGCACATGACCTGGCGCACAGGTCGCGCCAGAAGCTCACGATGAAACGCGAGACACAATGTGGTTGTTAGTGAACCGTTGACGCCGTGAACGCCGCGTGCAGAGCTAGACGGCTTGGCTTAGGCAATAGACGCTGTGGCGCCGTAGGATGCAGTGAACAACTCGGATGTTGTAGACATTGCTACCCTCTTGTTTTATTGAATTTCCAAGCAGCGGGATATCCTATCACTGCGCAAAGGGCAGTGGTTGTGCGAAGACTGTCTGCGTAGGGTAGAGCTCCCCCTTCAACAACAGCATCGGCATGGCTTATATGGAAGTCCAAGAACACAGTGTGGTTCGTGGTGACCGGAAGAATCCTTGGAATTCTAGGGTCATGTATGGCTGTAGTTTGGTCTTAATATCTGGTTGGGTCAATTGGTATAGTCTTGGTCTCTGTTCATTGTGTGGAAATACAACTTAGATATCCTGTCTAATCACGGAGTACCAGGTACTGATAAATACTGGGGATAGCTCCCGTTCAACGGCCACTTAATTGAGGGACCACCAACGCCATCACTGACCAATAAAACGCGTTGAAACTCGCTCCTTCCCCATCCCCACACGCGTCATACCACCTGCTCGCCGTTGCTGGGTCGTCGTCAACCTACAGCTTGTCGCAAACTCCTCCACAATCACAGTTATCGCATTTTTTTTTGCATTATTCCATCCATCACAACGGGAAATATAATCAATCATCTCAAGGCCATCTGAATCAGCAAGAGCTTCATCTACACGATATTCTCTAATTGATTGTACCATCTCCTCTTGTTCGCATCAATTCATCTCTAGTCGCAATGGCCGAACCCACAGAGCAGACGGCGCCCGTCGTCGACGAGACGGTCCAGGCCATCGATGAGGCCCAGAAACCGACCGCGGAGCCTGCCGTTGCTTTAGAAGAGGCCTCTGCTGCTGATCCTGCGAAACCTGTTGACCAGATCGAGTCTGCCACTATTACTCCTGCTGTCGGCTCCCCTATGGTCGACACTCCCAACACCGACTTCCTCATTGCAAACGACCAGGACCCCAATTCTAAAAAGGTCACTCTTGCCGACCTTTGCGCCAAGGGAACTGCTCTGTATGCCCGCAAGAACTTTGAGGAGGCTGCAGAGGTCTTCTCCAGGGCCAGCATCCTGCAAGCCGACATTAATGGCGAGACAGCCCCTGAGAATGCCGAAATCCTCTTTCACTACGGTCGAAGCCTGTTCAGGGTCGGCCAGAGCAAGAGTGATGTTCTCGGAGGCCCCGCTGCCGACAACAAACAGAAGAAGAAAGCAACCGCGAGCGAGAACAAGGCCAAGAAGCCTGCCCAGACCGAGGCTGACAAGGTGACACAGGAAGGTGTCGCCATCGTCGCTGAGCAAAAGGATGGAGAGAAGCAGGAGGGAGAGGCTGCCAAGGGCGACGGTGATGCAAAGAAACCTCTGTTCCAGTTTACTGGCGACGAAAACTTTGACGAGTCGGATGAGGAAGAGGTACGAAGACCACCCCGACGACCCATACATATACGAGGCATACTGACCTCTCCATTAGGGCGCCGCCGAAGGCGATGAGGACGAGGAGGAAGAGGATGACTTGGCCACCGCTTTTGAGATCCTTGACCTCGCTCGCGTGTGCTACCTCAAGAGACTGGAACTTATAGACCAGGAAGAAAAGGAGAGCGACACCAAGGACAAGGAGGCTGCGGAGGGCGATTCACCTACCGTCCGGCACGTCAAGGAGCGTCTTGCTGACACTCATGATGCCCTCGCTGAGATTTCTCTCGAGAATGAACGGTACGCGCAAGCCCCAAAAACGCTCCTGTCCCCGCTCTAACCACCCTGTCGCTGCAGCTACCCTAACGCCATCGAGGACGGCCGAACTTCGCTCAAGTACAAGTTGGAACTCTACCCGGAGGAGTCCGGGATCATCGCCGAGGCTCACTACAAGCTATCCCTGGCTCTGGAGTTTGCCTCTGTCACGACCCCAGGCGACGATGGCTCGAATACCAAGCGTGAGGACATGGACCAAAGCCTGCGCGACGAGGCTGTCACGGAGATGGAGCTTGCGATCAAGAGCTCCAAGCTCAAACTCCAGAACAAGGAGGTCGAGCTTGCCACTATGGCATCCCCCGAAGACAACGAGTTGGCACGACAATCCATTCAGGAGATGAAGGAGGTGATTGGCGACATGGAGCAACGGGTAAGTCTTATACGTTCATCCCTTCAGAGCCTCGTGGACTTCGTTTTACTGACCACTACTAGCTTGTTGACCTGCGCAACGACCCCATTGATGCCAAGGGACTGTTGGGAGCCGATGCCGACCCCCTCGGCGGCATCCTTGGTGCTGCCATTGGCGAGTCAGCCGCGGAAACCAAGGCCCGCGTCGACGAGGCCAAGAAGACTGCTACCGATCTTAGCGGGTTGGTTCGCAAGAAGAACAAGGACGACGCAGCTGCCGCAGCGCCTGAAGCCGAAGCCAACGGCAAGCGGAAGGCCGAGGAACCCGCCGAGGACTCCGAGGCCAAGAAGGCCAAGGTGGAAGCATGAGACAAGCGAGGCTGCCTTTGAAAAGGTCCTCTCACAGGCGTATCACGGACGGAGTTTGTGGTGTCTGGTCTTGGAAGACAGGTACAGGATCGGACGGCATGGGACGCAAAGGATAGGGATGCGAAAGCCAGCAGTTTGATATGGGCTCGCAATGAGGGTGTACGACTACAAACAGATCTGATGTAAGACTATGTATGGGAATTGAATCGACGCAATGGGCTATGGAACAAGAAGTGATGCGCAATTTTGGTCAATCTCATATCGTGATGATTCGGGTGCCGATTCAGAAAATCAAGACAAACCAAGTCGATGAATGCACAAACAACATCACAAGCAGACAAAAGGGCATATGGATATTAACCAAACGAATCCGCGTTCTATTATGAATCGCTCGCAAGCCATTGAACCACCCTGCTTTTGTCCGTCTCCCAGCCCGCCCAGCATATACATGCATACACATACATCCATCTACAGCTTGTAGTTGTTGCTCGAGACAACCTTGACCTTCTTGGCCTTCTTGCCGTCGACGTCGGTGATCTCTCCCTTGCGGTTGATGACCTTGACGCCGCCCTTCTTGAGCTCGGCCATGGTGTCGCGCTGCATCTTGGCCCTCTTGCTGACCACCTTTCCGCCGTCGACGCCGCCCGCCTTGCGCACGCGCTCCTTCTCGCGGCGACGGCGACGCGCCTTGTCCTCGCGCGACATCTCCTGGCGTGCCACGGGCAGACCCGCCTTGGTCACCACCTCGCCCTGGGCGGCCGAGTCGGTCGCGCCGGCACGGTAGACCTCCTGCGGCGCCATGCGGCTGCTCTCGCCGGCGACGCCCTGCGCCGTGGCCGGCTGCGCGTCCTCCATGAACACGGTGGCCACGTCGGCCACGACCGAGAGCGTCGGCGCCGCGGGCTTGGGCTTGTAGTGCCACGAGCTTAGCGAGTCGAGGCGCGCGCTGACGTCCTTCCAGAGGGCCTCGACCTCCTTCTCCTCGCGCTGAAGCTTCTCGTCCGACTGGCTGACGTAGTTGTCCGGGTCGGCGTTCTTGACGTGCTCCTCCTCGTAAATCTCTGCCAGGCCCTTGGTGGCCTTGCTGTCGTCGAGCTCGAGAAGGCCACGCCGCGTCCCCGCGGGGATACCCTCCGTGTCGGGGCGTCGGCGGATGACCTCGTCAAACTCTTGGGCGAGGATGCGGCGCTTGATGAGCTCCTCGATGCCCTCAGTGACCTCGGGGGTGATGACGGGCACTGGCTTGCCGACGTGCTCAAAGTCGAGGTCCTGCTCGAGGAGGGAGTTCACGGGGCGGTCGACAGCAGCGGCTTCACCAGAGAGGGCCCATTCTCGCTTGGCGACCGAGGCGGCCTCAAGCTTGCGGATTTCCTCGGCGAGCTTGGCTTGCCTGCGCTCGTGAGCTGAGCGTCGTGACTTGGGATCTCCGGCAGACACATCGGATAGAGCATCCTCTGAGTCCTCCTGCTCCGACTCATCGTCGAAGAGATCCCTTCGAACGTCGGCCATTGCCCTCTCAACGTCGGCGGCATCTGGCTGCTTGGGCTCAAACTTGACGTTCTTCCGTGGTTTGCTGCCATTGAACTTTTTGGCAGGTGGCGCGAAGAAGTCCTTGTAGTAGACCTCGTTGGCGTTTGATTCCATTCCCTCATCGTCCATGGCTTCGTCCATATCCATCGCCTCATCCTCGCTGTCGCCTTCTGGAGCATCGAGAGCCATGTCTCCGAAAGTAGGACCATCATCGTCCTCGCTATCGTCCTCTTCAACTTCTGCCAGCTCTTCAGCTGCGGCTTTCTTGGATTTTGAGCCTGCCTTGGTGGGAGCCATTGGATCAGCATCCCAGTTGATCTCCTCATCGTCGCTTGCTTGGTCGGTATAAGGGTCGCCCTTTGCATCCTGGTCTTCGAACCACTGTGTTTGCCGGTTGAAGTCGTCGATGGAAAAGAAGCCATCGTTGAGACCGTCGGGATCCTCAACGTACTCGTCGGCTGGCCCATCCGCCTCGTCGTCGTCATCTTCGTAGTCATCTCTGGCTTCGTCTACTTCCTCTGCTCCATCTTCATCTTCCCAGTCATCTTCTTGACCATCTTCCAGCGCCTCTTGATCTATTGATTGTTCTTCATCGTCCTCGCCGGAAACTTCCTGGTCGCTCTCATCCTCGTCATCAGAGTCGACCTCAAAGCCATCCTCTCCAAACTCGAGCACCTTGGGATCATTCGCGCCAACACCGTTGACAGCAACCTCGTCACGCTCCTGTAGCTCAGCAAGTGCTTCTTCCGAGTACTTCAAGACGCCGCCAATGATCCTCTTGGCCTGCTGCCACACTTGTCCCGTCTCAAACCCATCGATATATACCTTGCGCATCTTGAGCACATCATCTTTGCTGCCGATATCCCTCTTACGCTTCCGGTTCTCTTTTAGCCTCTCCTGCTGCTCATCACCAACTTGCGCAGCGAAGCCTTCGAGGGTGTGCTTGACGAGGTTCAGCGAGTCGGTCGGGATTGCGGCGGTGGGTTGTAGAAATGAGTGACGTTTGCCGTCGGCGAGGCTTTCGAGAAGTGCCAAGACATGGCCGTTTGTGAGGGAATCCGGGGCTGCCATATTGGATGGTGCCGCAGTCAAGGTATGCGACGTAGACGTGAGCGATGGCGACGTCTGGACGGCCATGCTCTGGTGCGCAATTGCTAAGCAGAGCGGTCTTGCACTGCTTTTGAAGGACCTGGGCCGGCTATAACAGAAGTACGGTTATCTTGGCTGTAACTGAATGCCCTGAGTCTGGTATCAAAAGGCCTGAAGTTGAGAAAGTTGCTTTCCGCGATACAGGAAAAAATTTGGGAGGGTGAAGTGCTTCGCCCCGCAATCCGCCGCAACCAGCATGTAGCGCCCCTTGTGATTGGCTAATCTGCCACGTTTAACAGGGACTGATAAGAGATAAGCAAGTACAAGTACATTTTCAGTCGGTCCCATGGATCCCATCCTGGACGCCTCATAGCTAACACTGAGGAACAAGTCAAATCATACAAAATCAGGATCTGGCAGAGTCAAAGCTTGAGCGTGAGTAACAATTAGCATCTATAGGACAACTGCTTCAGTGACCGAACAGTATTCTCAGCCTACCCCAATTCAAATCCCAGGTGAAGCGAAAATCAAATCCCTGTATCAACTCCGCGGCGTCTTGCCATCTACCACTCATGGCACTACTGGTTGGTCTTCCGCATCCTCAGTCAACGACAATAGAATCTCAATTGCCTCTCCGACCACCAGTGCTCATGAGCGTGATTTTCTGTTTCTTCTTCTTCTTTCCGCCACCACCACCACCGCCGCCATTAGCTGGCCGGGCGCTGTGGCTGTCTGCCGCCTCAATAGCCTGTATCTGCATTGCGAGATCGGCAGTATCAAACAACTCGTCATCCTTAAGCCACCCATCGTCAGCATTCGAGCTCTGAACAGGCGCCATCTCAGGAGACCCATTGATCACCCGCGTGCCCCAAATCGTCCTCTGAGTCGATGGGCTGGTCGACATTTCGGCCAGTGTCCCGAATCCTGGTCGCGGATCTGGGGGTGTGGCGCCAGAATGACCGCTCAGTGGTTGGAATTCGGATAGATCCATTCGAGGAACATCCTCCTCCTCGAGCGGTTCGGGCAGCCTCTGGATGCCCGTCGTCTTACGCATGGCCGCTGCTTCCAGCCGCTCAGCTTGGAGGCGCTCCCGTTCCTCCTGGGTTTCTTTCTCGCGATTCCGTTTCCGTCGCCGTTCGATTTCACCCGAGAAAGATGCCAGCGTCTCTGCTGGCACGATATCGGTCCAGTCGCACTCCAAGAAGCTGATAACACATCCCCTTGGAAGATGTCCGAGGTATTTGGCTCTTCTGCGTAATGCATCATCGACCACATGGCCGGTTGAGATGTGTTCAACGCGAGGAAGCAACGTAGACGGAAATGACGAAAAGGTGCCGTATTTAGTCTTGAGAATGCGAATGTCCAGTGGCGAGAGATATAGGTGTGGTGGCGAGCTGTAAAAGTAAAAGTCCGCATCCGACGATGCTTTGGCAGAAGCTGAAGATGTTGGGTCACCAGCAAGGGTGAGATCAGCCAGCTTCTCTTTCGCAGTCGTGATGGCTCGGATTGCTTTCTGAGTCCATTCGCCATCCTGCCCAAAAAGTGTCTCGTCCTCCTTAGCTTGCTGCTCCAAAGCAGCAATCTCCTCGTCGAATTGCGCAGCCATATAATCTGTTGTGCCTTTCATCATGCGGGCATAATCCAAAACATTGGCAGCAAAGTGCCAGGGGATATCATCTCCAAAGTCGCGCGCTTCCGCTCCGCCCTCGCGTGGGAGAGCCATCGTTGAGTTTGCGCTCCGTGCCATCAGGCGCAATACAACGTCATCGCCAATCCGAGGAAATGGGCTCTCCTGACCGGCATAGAATCGGACAGGTCGCACGTCTTGCATGTATACCGAATCTTCGCAGATAGGGCACTTCTTCCATCTGGGTCCCCGTGCCGCCTTTTTTTCATCCTCACTTGAGCTCGAGTTCATGAATCGAATCAGACAAGGTAAGCAGAAGATGTGCCCGCATTTCGCCATCCGAGGTGCTACCGGCTCTGACAGACAGATAGGACATGATGAAGCCTGCGACTCGCTTGATGCTATAATCTGCATCACCTGGGACCACTCTAGATGCGTGTCGGCATCCGATGCTTGTTTGTGATATGTGCCTTCTGGAGACAGGATAAATCGATAGTTGGCATGGACGTATCTGGCCTTGTCGACAGCATGGTATCCAGATCCTAATCCCCAAGTGGGATTTCGTCGGTAGGATCTTCCGTGAGGATGATGATCTAGTACCGGCCGTGGCATCGAGTAGTTGAGGAGATGGGTAATCGAGGTCTGACCCCGCCGACTCGATGGGTTTCTGAATGCGCTCAACTCGGCCATTGCATCCTCATCGTCAACGCCACTATTGGTCGGTCGACGCTGGTTCCGATGCTGCTTCCGAGAGCCTTGGACCTTTCGTGGCATCGACTGCGAGAACGAGGAGCCGGCCTGCGATGGTCGGCGGGATGATTCAAAACTCGACGTCGTGGGTCCGGTTTGAGCGGCTGGAGAATTCGATGGTGCAGGGACAGACTTTCCCACACTCGAGGTCGAAGAACTCATGTTCGGCACAGTCGGTTCAGGATTGTCAACCTTTCATTCGATGAGACAGAAAGCCTTTGAAATGGATTGATTGCTTTGGCCTCGGCCCCGTGTGGCGGGGGGTGATGGAGCTACCTATCGTGTCGATCCTTACGGTCGAAAGGTCAACGACCAAGGTCCTGGTACAAGACAAAGAAAGAGTCCAGAAGAGGTAGGACTCTGCAGGGTATATAGAACTGTCGGAGTAGTTGGTTGAAGAAGTAGGATCACGAAGGGGTCCAGCTGGGACGGACCCCGTGGATGGATGGAGGGAGGTGGATCGAGAGAGAGAGTCACCGGCGGGGCAAATCGTGACGGAGTTGGCGGGCTCGGCGGCGCAGGGCCGCAGGGGAATGGCGTTACTGCCTTAGTCATCGAGGCGAATCACTTTTGATCTCATCACATGACCGGACTGGCTCTGTTTTCGGGATATCCCGCAATGCACAACGAAACATTCACAGTCAAGGGGGGCATGGAAGCCTTAGTATCTACTAAGTTATATCCAAATTGCATACCGTCTCTTGAGCTTGAGGGTACTATGGTACAGGAATTTCGGTATCAATCAAAGCACACGCACGAAAACTGACTATGAATTAGGTATATGACGGAGATCCAGGCCCTCAGTGATCTCAACCACTCTCCTCTTCCTCATGGATCCAGGGGAATCATTGATAAACGAAGACACCAAACCCAGAAAACGATAAAAACCACAATGCGTTTCTGAAACCATAGCATCACGACATTAGCTCATCCTCCACACTTGTTGTCTACTTGTTATCAGAAAGCT
This sequence comes from Fusarium cicatricum, assembly GCA_021730345.1. NCBI lineage: Eukaryota > Fungi > Ascomycota > Sordariomycetes > Hypocreales > Nectriaceae > Fusarium > Fusarium cicatricum. Next base: position 91,264 of record JAJODA010000151.1, on the reverse strand, counting down.
TGTGCTTGATCTTGCTGAAGATCGAGCTCAGTCGGTTGTGCTTCTTCTTCTGCGAAGTAGTAGCAGAAGAGCCGCCATTAGCGGCGGAGCTACCGTTGGCCGAAGAGCTGCGGTTGGCCGTGGTCTCGACGGGCTTGGTCTCTGTGGCCTTGGTTCCGTTCCCGGTAGCCGATGTGCCGTTCCCGGTGGCCGATGTGCCGTTGCCCACTGCAGGCGTCTCCGTCTTGGTCTCCTGTGTCTTGGTCTGCTGCTGAGGCTCCACCACGGTAGGGATGACAGTCTCGGGCTCCTTGGACTTGGTCTCCTCGGGCTGGGCCACGGGCTGGGCCTCCTCCGTCTTGGTCTCGTGAACAGCAGGGACGGGCTGAGCTTCCTTCAAGAGCTGGGCCTCAACCTCCTTCTTGTTCTCGACAGCCTCGGTGCTGGTAGCAGCTTCGGGACCCTTACCAGACTCGACAATGGAGTCCTTGACTCCGGCAGGCACCTCGGGAGCAACGGTCTCGGTCTTGTTCTCGCCAATAGCAGGGACATGGTGGGTCTCCTTCAAAAGCTGGGCTTCAACCTCCCGCTTGTTCTCGACTGCTTCGGTGCTAGTGGCTGCCTCGGGGCCTTTGCCAGACTCGACAATAGAGTCCTTGACCTCAGCGGGGACTGTGGGAGCAACAGTCTCAGTTCGGTTCTCCTCGACAGCGGCTGCGGGCTTGACCTCCTTGAGAAGCTCTGCCTCAACCAGCTTCTTCTCCTCAACAGCTTCGGTGTTGGCGGCAGCCTCGGGATTCCTTCCAGCCTCCACAATAGACTCCCTAACCTCGATAGGAACCTCAGGAGACACCTGCTTGTTCTCCTCGTAAGAGGATTCGACGACAGAATCGTAAATACCAGTGATGGGCTTGACCTCGCGTAGAAGCTCAGCCTCGACCTCCTTCTTGTCCTCGACAGCGGCCGTGTTGGCAGCGGCCTCAGGAGCCTTACCAGCCTCGATCAGAGACTCCTTGACCTCGGTAGGAACATCGGGAGATACCTCCTCCCGAATCTGCTGCTTATTCTTGGTGTCCATGGCCTCCTGAGCGGCGACGGGAAGCTGTTCCTTGACGGCATCGGGGAGGTTCTTGTTGGCAGTGTCGGTGATGACGTCAGTCGCGTTGTTGATCGCGGGACCAGCATTCTCCTCGATGGCTCCCTTAGCAGTGAGACCAGCAGCGATGAAGGCCCCTCCGGCAGTGGCGGCGAGGGCAGCCAGTCCGGTATCCGGGGACTTCTCAGACTTCTCGGTACCATAGCCAGATGTTCCTACCGAGGTAGCAGGGGCCTCGGGGACCTTGTCTTTGAGCTCTTCCTCCACCCTGGCCTTATCCTTAACCTCCTCGGCCTCAGCGCTGGCCTCGGGAGGGTAATGGGCCCTCTCCTGGCTCTGCTTGACAACCTCAGGGACAGCGGAACCGTTAGATTCGAGAGGAACCTTGGCAGCGAGATCCGCCGTGGTTGAAGTCGGGGCTGCGCTGTTAAAGGTAGAGTCCTGGAAACCAAGAATAGGCAGGCTGGACTCGGGGATAGTGCTGGAAGTGATGGGAGGAAGCTGAGGGATGTCGGTCGCGACGCCGGGCAGGGCATCGCTCTTCTCGTAAGACTCCTTGTCGAGCTTGACGTACTTATCGGTGCTCTGGGAGGTGATGGACTCAGGAATCTTCTCGCCAGGCTGCAGGCTGATTGGGTTGCCCGCACCCTCAGAAGCGGGCATAGGGCTGATACCCAAGTGCCTGTCGAGCTCGTTTGCGGGAGTGATGGGGAATCCACCAGGAATATCCGAAGGAGTCTCGAGAGGCAGAGCACTGTCCTCGTCGAACTGCTTGGCAGCAAGCGAATCGGCAGCCTTGTCCTCGGCGAGCTTCTCATCAGCCAACTTGTCGTCGAGAGACTTGGCCTCAGTGGGCTTGGTCTCAATAGGTTGCTGACCGGCCATTGTAGCAGTGGTAGAGCTAGGAGTGACGGAGTTGAGGATTGCGGCGGAGGGGGTATCTTTGGTGATTTGTTCAGGAGTAAGAAAGTTGTTGACGTTGCCCTCTGAATCAGGCTCGCTGGGTTCTGAGTGGTTGGTTATCCAGTTGCCGTCGACAACAAACTAGATGATGGTAAGCGATGGTCTCTACAGTGGTTGCGCAGAGGTTGAGAGCATGTAAGAAGAGCAATTGAGTTCGACGGAGGGGAGGAAGGGGGGTTTGATAACCTGGTACGATGACGGAGCTGAAAGAGGGCAAGAGCGGGTCTATATATGCAGGCACACTAGCGCGCAAGCAAGCGCTGACTTGCGAGCCGCCTTGGCTGTTTAGGCAGGGACTTTTTAGGGGGATATTGTCAACTGGCAGCCGGAAAAAAGAAGCAGGCTGGCATGACTTGGAAAAGACTTGGCCATGGGCTGAGAATCGCGCAGATTCAGGCCGCTCTCCGCTCACTAACGCATTCCAGAACTGCCTCGAGCGCGATCGCGTTGCGTCATGCCGAACCGCGGGGGTTGGTTGGGGATGGCGTGGGTATGGGTCGCAGAGAACCCATGACATGACAGGCAGGGGAAAAGGGACAGGGCTGCGCAATCCCCGATCCTAGCAATAGCTCAAAAGAAAAAAAATGAAGAGCAGGGGGGGTTGGCATTACGGCAGCAGACACCGCTATTGTGCCTAAGAGCTCTTTAGGCTCAAAAGAGCCCTGCAGAATGCGTGATGGCAACGCGCGGATTCCTTAACGGCGCCCGCGCATGGTCACGATCCACTCTGTACGAACAATAGCGGCGGCGCAGACGCTCGGCGCGTGGATGGCAGCTTTTCCGTCATCTCTGGAGGATCGGGAAGAGGAGCTTTGGGATCTTGCTGGCGCTGGCGAGAAAGGGGAATGGTTTCTGACCGAGTTTGGGGCGATGCAGGAGGAGAATCGAGGTAGAAGAAGCAAGCGAGTGGCATAGCAGCTGGAGGCTCCAGACGTTGACGCACCTTGTAGTAGATCTTGTCCGAGGTATTCTTGAGGTCGACCGTCTTGGAGAAGACACCGTCGTTCTTGTCAAGCTTGACGCTCTTGGTCCAGTTATCGAAAGTACCGGTCACGTAGACCTCGTCGGCGGGATGCCCCCTAGGTAGAGAAAGCTCGGTGTCAGCCTCAAGTGTCTCAGACATGAGCGGTGGATTGTCGCAATTCCAAAGTGCGACATGAGACAGTCATAGCAGAAACATGCGCGGGGGAGACAGAGCCCAAGACAGAGCTCAATGGATTTGCTTTGCGGTAAGGGCAAGCGATGCGTGTGACTTGGGATCTGGACGAGACAGTCGTCGACGCGGTTATCACCATCTCAGGGCAGCAAACTGCTACTTACCACTTGAAAGTGAAGCTGCCCATGGCTGCGATTGGATATTATACGCGACGTGGGAGACTGCGCAGGCGGAACGGGAGCGTGGGAGCGAGGCAGCGAGGCCGGAGTCGATTGCGTTTCAAGGTTGAGGTAAGTAAATGTGAGATTTTGTTGTGTTTTGTGGGAGAGATAGGATGAGACGGTTGGGAGTCAGAGCCACGGACGGGAAGACACCAGGACAGGACGGGTCTGGCGTCGGTCAGGCTGAGAGGGGGGGACCGAAATTAAAGATTGCCTGGCGGCAACGGGGGCAGCAGCGTTAAAAAAGTCCACCACCACCACCGCAACAACAACAACCAAACGAAATGCGACCGCTATGCCGACCCGATACAGGGATAGCTGTAAGCGATTCGGGAAGATGGTTTCGCCGAATGCAGCAGAGGCAAGAGTCGCAGTGAAGGTGTTTATAGGAGATACGGTGAAGAAGGGCGGCTTCGGGTACCTAGGTAGGCGAGGAAGACAGATAAGAGAAGGATGCGGATGCGGAACAAGATGATGAAAGACGAGACGGCCCAGCACATGTGATTGGAGATTTGGGTTTACGCAAAAGAAGAAGAAGGCACGAATCAATGAAACTGTTACAGAAGGTAAAAAAGGTTACAACCAAGCAAAGCAGCAAGATCTGACCTGTTTGAATCAACACATGTAGCTCTCTGAGCTCTCAGACGCGGTTTACAGCAACTAACGCCACACGGACGATGATGATACACTGATGATCTGTTTTGGTTCCCCAAGCCCTCAGCACTATTGCCACTAGGTACGGAGTATTGTTACCATCTCTGCGCCAACATGACTGCAACCATGTTGGAGTGATGTTGGCCCGCTAAGTTACACGTCGGTCAGGTCGGTCAACACCTCAGTCAACAGGCCCTCCTGCACTGTAGCTGGGAAGATCCATGAAATGCAGGCTTGCAGCACCTGGGCAGGGTGGGCACGCAGCTGCAGTTCCTGTCCGACTGCCCACCTCACCAAGTGGAGATGTGGGACCTTGTCTCTGACGACATGGCTAATCTCATTTTCCAAGAGAGAGACAGAGGGCATTACAAGATGAGATGGCCGTGGACGTGAGGGCTAGACTGGGGCTGGTCAAGCCAGGTTTCTCTCGCCATGGGCCATGTCTTAAACACCATGGCTGGGTACGTAATAGCTCAAAGCTGTTTTCATTTCCAGACGCGGTCGGTCTATTTATACTCGGCGCATTTTGTCAACAGGTTCGCCAAGCCTTTACTTTTTTTTTTCTTTGTTTCGTCTTCTTCTTATTGTTCCAAGTTGCTGTTGCTTTTGCTATTGTCGCACCATACGGCCATGTCCGCCGTTGATTCGTTTGACCCTGTTGTTTCCTCTTCACCTCCAAGCTTAGGTCTCATTAAAAGATCTGAACGCGTCTGATGCTGATTCAACGACAACAAGTGTCTGATATGGAGAGGCGGTGTGCGCGTGTATGCATACCTCGTCCGAGTATAGACTCATAGCATCGGCGGTCTGGAATACTCAGCACATCAACCATCCTTTGAGACTTCAGAAGAGATCAGCTTCCACTAAGATTTGATCTGCGAGAGGCCCTTGTCCATTGTTGCTTTTCCCGCGCTTCATAACTGCATTACAGCCAATCCCACCTCAACAACCTCGTCAAGACCCTTGGTGCATCTCAGCTGTCCTTGCGCGCTCTCAGTCCGTGATTGGGTCTGGCAGTGGTGTTCAATTCATTGATTCAGGGCTCTGAAAAGCCTGCGACTACAATTGACAGACACCTTCATCGATGTCCATAAACACTCCAGTTCAGCAAGTAGGCTGCTGCACAAACCGCAACATGGCGCAAAGCATCACACAGGCCATATACAGCAGCACATGCGCAATAGCTCATTTATCGTTGTTATGTTGACATTCTTCTTTCTGTGGGTAACGCTTGGTCTCCTTGGCCTGGATGCCTAAGCCCGGATCTCGAGGCTCATGCGCTGGGTCTTCTGGTTCAGATGCTCGACTCAGCCTTGACTCCACCATTTGCGGGTATCGACTCGCACTTGGATAGAACCCCTATTGGTAAAGAGCCATGGATCTTGATTGATTAATTGCGGCGCGGAGCCTGGCTTGTGTTTCAACATACCACCCTGACATTCGTTTGCTTCTCTTCCTACCCAGGCAGGATACTATATATAGCCTTGGGAGGATGCAGTGCAGTAAGCCTTTGCCCGTCTTTGGTTTGGTCAAGAGTTCCAGCTGTAAAACTCGTCACCTTCTTTGACATCGTCAACCTCGGTATGGCAAAGAGTGCCTTGCCCTTACCTCTTCATCAGCCCCTGGTAAATTGAAGAGGCAGCTCGATGGATATCATGTACAGTTACGAGGATGCATTAAATTAATCTCGGCTCCATTTATGCCACCAGCGAGATTGTTTTACGCTGTTGGCAACCTTTGTTTGCTCATGTCCAAGTAGTATGTGTGTCTGTAGTGCTAGCCCAGTTAACAACCCCAAGGCATACCTGTAGGTACACGAACAGACAACTATCAATCGACCCAGCCACTTTATAATTTCTATGTGACAACATCGTCTCATGTACAAATGAAAACACAGCCCACTGACCCGGGTAGAACTCCATATGATCTCAAACGCAGACCCCATGAACCAACGTCGTGCAGGGTAGCTGTCCCTAACCTTCCTACTCAGTGTGATGAAGATGCGAGTGTCGGGTGTAGAACGGACTCAATGAATTGCTACTTGATTGGCCTCCTCGTACCGAGCTCCCCATTGCTGCGCCTGTTTCCAAGGCTATAGTTTTCCGACTATTTGGAACTGGGTTCTGCGGGTAAGACAACCCCTTGCCAAGCTACCAAGGTAAATCTCCCGCTGTGGATAGCTCCATCACCACAGCATCTAACCAAGCCGTTCTTCTCTATCCTGTAAAAAGCCAGCATGAAGAGACGTTATAAATCACACGAATGGATATCAAATACTCCAAGTCCTCTGTGGTCCAAAAGACGATGCTAGCCGGCTGCTCCCGCATCGCGCACCGCCGCCACTCAGGTCCAGAGGTCCATTGTGCCTGACTGTGGAACTCGCTTGGATCCTTCGGCTCGTCTAGACCACGATCGAGCACAGCTAGCGTTTGTTGCATCGCCAGCTTCGCCTAGTAGGGCTACGCTGACTCTCCACATGCTGCGCCTTTGGAGCTTTGTGCCGCATTTGGGTTAGGATCCGGAGCTGACATCTTCACTGATTTCCTTTTTAAGAGTCTCAATGCCGTCTCTTGTCTCTCGAACATCCATCCGCATTGCCTCACTGTCATACCTGCAAGATTCATCATGGCGACAACGACAACAGAGATGGCCGCCGCAGAGAAGCAGGCCGTGGTGACTAAGCGATCATGGCCGCTGTGGAAGAAGCTCACAATCGCAGGCGTGGCCCTTGCCGTCATCATTGCGCTCTCAGTCGGACTAGGCGTCGGCCTCACTCGAGGAAATGGATCACATGACGATGAGCCCGAGACGGAGCTCAAGAGGAGCGTCACGACGCGCGCCAAGCTATGGAAGCCAAAGGTGGGCACGCCCTGGCAGATCGTCCTGAAGCAGGCCATCAAGCTCGACGACGACGGCGAGGCCAAGGCCATCACACCCGACGTCTCTATCTACGACTTGGACCTGTACGACAACGACGCCGAGACCTTTGCGGCCCTGCACAAGGCCGGCCGCCATGTCATCTGCTACTTCAGCGCCGGCTCGTGGGAGAACTGGCGCGACGACAAGAACCAGTTCAAGAAGCAGGACCTGGGCAAGACGCTCGACGGCTGGCCTGACGAGAAGTGGCTCAACCTAAGAAGTCCCTCGGTGCGCGACATCATGAAGAAGCGCATCAAGATTGCTGCGCAAAAGGGCTGCGATGCTATCGATCCCGATAATGTGGACGGCTACGTAAGTCAACTCCCTCATGAGACAAGTGCATATAGCTGACCTATCATGTAGCAAAACAACAATGGTCTTGGTCTCACAAAGGCCGACTCCATCTCATTCATCAAGTTCCTCTCCGCCGAAGCCGCCAAGTACAACATGTCGACGGGCCTCAAGAACGCCGGCGACATCATCAAGGACGTCCTGCCCTACGTCGCCTTCTCCGTCAACGAGCAGTGCGTCCAGTACGGAGAGTGCGAGACTTTCGCCGCCTTCATCAAGGCCGGCAAGCCCGTCTTCAACATCGAGTACCCCAAGGGCGCGCCAAAGATCAAGGATGCCGACCGCAAGACGATCTGCTCTCAGAAGGGCAAGGCCGCGGGAACCAAGGGCTTCAGCACCGTTATCAAGAAGATGAACCTCGACGGCTGGGTCATGTACTGCACGGGCAACAAGTATCAGACAGCGTTGGAGTCTTGATGGGGTTGTGAACATAAACTGCATAGTTGGGACATTGCATAGATTTTGTGCCCTTATTTTAGCAAACAGTCAAAACAGCAATTCAAACGCCCTAGATCCGGCACAAAGTGACTATCTCGACGTATGTTCAGGGCCTCATTCATCACTTCTCTACCATGGCCGTCAAGTACAACAGCGGACACACCAAGATGCATAAACTAGAAACTGACTGCCCAAGGCCGGGCGTCGCGCTATTAAATATTCTCTTGCGCGTACGACAACACGTAACAAGAGTTCATACATTTTGGTTGTTGTCGTTAACACGTAATCTCATAATTCTCTCTCTCTGTACAGTTTTGAGGTTCCTTTCCAGCCGTACTCTCGATATGTTACCTCATAAGCATTCCAGAGTTTGCTATCACCAAAACATCGCTTTTGTTCCCTCTTTGTATAGTACAAGAACAAGCTCACTTGCCATGCCAGTCCACCAGCGCCAGAAACCTCGGTGATTGTTTAAAAAAATGGGTATCCTAACCAAACAAGGCCTGACCAACACTCGCCGCATCCATATTAAACCAAACTTGGACTCATTAAAAGGACCACGCTAGATCCTGCATCTGGGGTTTCTCAGGTTGTGGCCATATACTTAGAAGCCCCCTCTTGTTTGAAGAGCCAGTCGCTGTTGGCGTCGACCATGAAGTTGGTAATATTAAACTCATTTGAGGGCCCCAGACCTGGCCCGCTGTCATTCGAAGTATCCATGTCGTTGCCCGCTGGCGCAGGAGTGCTGTTAGCTCCAGAAATGTTCTCCCCTCCAAATGGGAGACGGGGAACATTGAAAAAGTCAAAAACGTCCAGATACTCAAGCTCATTCGGCGCAGGCGTTCTCGCAGGTGTGACGCTAGGTAGACGACTAAGTGCCGATCCGCCCTGGTTAGGCTGTCGAGAAATGAGAAAATCAAGATCGAATGCCGTGCGTCGCATATCAGAAAGAATCTTGACCGAGCTGGGTGTGATACCATCTCCCTGTCGTTCACTGTCACGGTGCTCATCCAGGACTCTCTGCAACAACTGGCAGTATCGAGCGGCGACAGGCCAGAAACGACCCATCTCACGCAGGCTTTCGACAAAGAACGATATCTGAGGTGACAATTTGTGCTCGACCGTCGAACCGTGGACAAGGAGGAGTCGAGCCGACACCCACAAGGTAAACGCGAAGGGCGGGCCTAGCTTGGCCAGCATTCCATTGTTCACCACGAACTCCCCAAGCGCGGCCACATTTTCGACGGCACCGTGGCAGCGCTGAGATGCGCTGTATGACGGCGTGAAGATGGGTGACCTTGTCGTGGGGTACGCGGCCGACGAATGAAGGCGAATGACAGCCGTGTGGTAGGTGGCATGAAGCATGACCCAGGCACAGTTGATGCTCTTGCTTCCGGGATGGAAGAGCTTGGCCATGTTGCCGAACTCTCCGGGCAGGCCAAACTTCCACGATGTCAACATGTTGTCAAGCTCCTTGTACCGCAACTGCCACTGCTCCACATCACTCAGCGCACTAATGTCAACAGGCTGCTTGAGGAATTTGTGTATCTTGGAGAGGATACCAAGAATCTCGATGTAGTAGGCGAACGCGCCAAGGTTCTCTGGCTGGTCAATGTCATGATCAGGCGAGCCTGAATGGTTTACATCAGTGCGGAACCACCGCGTGTCCACCTTTTGGTTCTTGATCCATAAGTCATCTCGACATGGCAGCGTCCTGTCGATCTCCTTGTCGTCAAGGGCGAACTCAAAGGCAGTGGCGATGGTCGCATAGCGGTCCAGAAGGTATATCATCCAAAAGAGTCGACGCCTAGCCTCTTCTTCAATGAAGTCTTTGGGCTCCGAAAGAGTCATGGCGCGGAGGGTGTAGATCGAGAGATAGTGCGGCGAGACAGTAGATGATGTTGTTTCGACTGCGAGACCGACCTGGACCACGGAGCGGGTGATGAGAGCCATGATATTCCATCCTGGTGGGCCGTTGCCGCCACCGACGAGATCGAGAGCGAGGATTACGAGAGCCTGTAGAGACTTGACTGATGAGTTTCCCATGCCGTAAAGGAGAACGCGCTCCTTGGACACTCTATGATAGTGCTCGCGCCGTTCATCCGTCAGCCTTGCATCCGTCGAGTAGCGCATGGTAGTGGCCACGATTGCGTGAAGTAGAATCCGATCAGTCTCATCGAGGGCAGATGGTCCAAAGAGAGTGTCGAGGGTTGTCTTTCGGTGGAGAATCGGGCACCAGGTATTGATGTGCTTGAAGTAAAGATCAACGAGAGCGTAGAGAAGATCGTAGGGTGGCATGTCCCGGTCGGGGGTTGTGGTCCCAGGCGCCGAGGACATTGGCGCTGTGGGTGAATGGATATTCGGCTGTACAGAGCTGTAGTAGTCCTGAGCAGCTGCACTGGGCTGCATCGGTGAAATATGAGAGGGGGCTGATATGGTCGAAAGTGCTATATGGTTCTGATTCTGGAAGCCATCGTTTACACCGGGTGTACGAGCAACACCGAACTCAAGGCTCTGAGTGCCAGGAGCGAAGCCAGAGCTGGACGTTTTATGACCAAACATGGCAGAGTCTGTCTGAGGGGTACGAACGGTCTCGGAGGGCCGGAATAGGTTCAGTTGAGCATCTCGGGGAGTTCCTTGGTCGCTCGGAAGGCTGGGGTTGCTGTGGCGGACGCTGGCAGCGAGAGCAGGATTCGTGTTGGCAGCTAAAGAAGCGTGTATGATCTCGGAATGAGAGCGCAGGATTTCCTCGAGCTTGTCGAGTCGCTGTTCGAGCTCTCGACCATAGCCGGCCCTCAAGCCGGGCTTCTTGCGCTCCTTGTATTCACAAACAGCACCATTGCGGCTACACCAACCACAAGACGGCTGACCACGGTCACACTTGACCTGCAGGTGAAGCACGGATTAGAACCTGGTATGAGAGTGAAGTATGAAGGGACGCTAAAAGACTGAGATGATGGACGAAGCGGTACAAGACAACATACCTTTCTTTGCTTGCATAGCTCACACCTGGGGATGACGGAGTTAGCTTGAGTGTCGTCGAAGGACAGTATATCGATCAAGGGCAAAGCAGGCTCAATAAAGTCTTCGATACTGGGGTTGGGGTTGGGGGCAGTCTCGGTGTTTTGTGGATCTCGGGGCGAGGGTGAAGATTGGGGTGGTATCGTAACCGAGGATTGGAACATGGTGTTGAGACAAGAAATACGATGGAAATGTAGATAAGATCGAGCATGGATGTAAAATCAGACCCAAAAAAAAGTTGTCAGGCGATGAAATTGTCCTTAGATGAAGCTCAAGACAAGTATGCCTGATGGTGACAAGCTGTGTATAGCAACAGACAAAGAAGGTGGATAATGATGAGCATGAGCAAAGTCGCGACTTACGAGACCGAGATGGGCCGTTTCCTTTTCCCGTTGCGACATAGGGTGTCTTGGTCGCCATGATCATCATCCTCACTAAGATATTGGTTTGCCTCATCGCTATCAAACTCGGTCGCGGGCGGGCGATTCTCGACCGAGCCATCACCCGAGGAGTTGCCCGCCCCGGTGTGCATGGTCTCCAAGGTGAGAGAGAATCGGGCCGCTGCCTGCAAAGCTCGGGAATGCCCTTGTCGATGATCGGGCGTGTCGGTGCGATGAAGGAACGAGGTCACGGCTGCTCGTGTGAGGCCTAGATACGCGGTAGACAGGCAAAATTTGGTGCAGGGAATTTGAGTTCGCTGCAAGATGACCTCGCGATCCGGGATAATGGTTCGCGCGAGAAGGAGAAAGATCTCCCGAGGGGCCAAGGGGAAAGGATGGAGGAGTAAGAGGAGAAGAACATTCGGTTACGCTCGCTACCCCAGGTTGTAAGGTACCTAGGACGACATGCGCCGCAACCAGTCACAGGCCTTCCAAGGTTGGTAGCCCAAGGCTTTCAGCAGTACCGCGAATTACCGACACGGGTATATCATCTCTGAAGAGTATCACGTATGAGCTGCCCTGTCCCCTTTCTTTTGCACCTGCAACTCCTTGTCCTCGTTCGCTTTTTGCTGGCTTTGGGCCTCGGGCGGACGGGGAGTGGCGTCTCTCAGACCGGGCCAGTTCGAGGTGGGCCGAGGTGGGCTACGGGCTAAGGGCGAGCTGCTCAAGCTCCAGCTCCTCGGTATACTTCCGTTGACCGGGAGCCGCAAGTAAAATTATGCAACAGATGAAATGAAGCTGATTGAAGCTGGAGCTTTGAGAAGCAGCTGGGGAATCAAGAGGATTTGATTAGGGGTGATAAAAGAGTAGAGCCATGGCGCGCATCATCAAATTCATGGCTTGCACATGAATATGGGCTGCTGTCTTGTGATCTTCGCTGGTACCTGCCCAAAACCTCCGTTCACCTTACAAGCTTCCTTCTGCAAGAGGGCCGAAGCGGAGAGCGGGGAAGACAGGGGCGCTATGATTGGTGCTGCACAAGTGAAAATGGTTGCGGCTGCAGTGGGCTGACATGGGTCTTGTCCCGGACCGGGAAGGAGCGCAGACTCCATTATCATCATCATGGCTTCTTGTGCGAACGGACTCATCCATTAGAGGTGGCCCCTGTAGTGAGCTGGTGAATATCCGAACCTTGAATTTCTTTACGAGAGACATTGGGAGAGAAAAGAGGCCATCTTGTGTGGCACCGACAGAATCTATATAAGGTTTCGTCTTCTTCATGGACGCTAACATCTTTTGCCTCGGCCTCCCCCAAATCCTTAACCCCCGTTCTTCAAACCCCCCGTTCACCCCGCAATCTTCCACAAACCCGCCACCAGCAGCGCCGAGCCGCCCAAATACAGTTTCAACAAATTGCTCCTCATGTTTCTGGACTGCATATGTGCGCCGCATGATATCTTGAGCATCAAGTGCCGCCAGCGAAGCCCCCCAAAGGAGAGGCGCAAAACATTACTTACGGGCTCACGAGCTCCGACTCGCAACCAAAAAAGAAACAAAACTGGGCCTCATCAGCCGCCCGCTAAGTGTCCGATCAAGTCCCAAAACCCCGACCAACCGAGAAAAGGTGGAGATAACCACACAGTTGGAGATGGTTCCAGTTCTCAACGCTAGCTTCGGTGCATCTCTGCCCGACCCTCGCATTGCAAAGTCGGGGATCCGGCGCAATCCTCAACCCCCACTACAGCATCCGGGGCATGTCTCTGCCGGCTTCTATCACAAGACCGGTTATTGCGATCGTGAGCTGCCTGGAAGCGCGCATCTCGGTCATGATTGAATGGGATGGCTTTTTATCCACCTGCAATGCCACCGGCAACGAATCTCTTTGTAAAGAGGCCAACCCCAGCTCGTAGCGACCCTTCTTCTTCTCGTTCCATTCCCATCCTCGCTCAATCTCTTTAAACCTTTCTTCTATCCTCCAACAACTTGACATTTCCCTTCGTCTGCCCTCCAGAGTGACACTTAGAGGTCAATTGCCCTTCGACACTTCAACATGGCTTCCGTCAGAGACTTCCCGACCATCAAGGCCGTGAGGTCATTCATTATCGGCGGTGTTGGATCAGGTAAGTCACTTTTCCCCTCCCTCACAAGACCCTTCAATTGAAGACGAGGGGTAATATGTACCCTCCAACTTCCTCGGTGTCTGGATGGAAGCGCATATAGATCTTCATGGACAGCATTGGCTAACATATGACAAACAGGTGGTGATTATCACAATGTCAAGGGTGGCCATTGGTACGCTCAACCTTCTTCAAATCCAACTCGACGACCTTTGCTTACATCTACCCCTCAGGCTCATCGACAGCGACATCTCAACGCCGTGCTCGAGATGGGAACAGTACAAGAAGTCACGAACCAGCTGGGGCATCAATGTCCTTGGCTCGTTCTTGGTTGAGATTGAGGCTTCAGATGGCACTGTTGGTTTCGCCACTGGTTTTGGAGGTGAGTCTCACATTACTCGGCACAAAACCCCTTCACGATCTTTGATTCAATGGAGTGAAGACGCCGATATGACAAAAGCTAACTGGTTCTCTTCAGGCCCCCCTGGTTGCTGGCTCGTCCACCAGCACTTTGAACGCTTCCTCATCGGTGCCGACCCCCGCAACACCAACCTTCTCTTCGAGCAGATGTACCGCTCATCAATGTTCTATGGCCGAAAGGGTCTACCTATTGCCGTCATCTCCGTGATCGATCTTGCTCTCTGGGATCTTCTCGGCAAGCTCCGCAACGAGCCCGTCTACCGCCTCATCGGGGGAGCCACCAAGGAACGCCTCGACTTCTACTGCACTGGCCCTGAGCCCACATCTGCAAAGTCGATGGGCTTCTGGGGAGCCAAGGTGCCGCTTCCCTTTTGCCCGGATGATGGTCATGAGGGTCTGCGCAAGAATGTCGAGTTCCTGCGCAAGCACCGCGAGGCTGTTGGCCCCGACTTCCCCATCATGGTCGACTGCTACATGAGTCTCAATGTTTCCTACACTATCGAGGTGGTCAAGGCATGCCTGGACCTCAACATCAACTGGTGGGAGGAGTGCCTGTCTCCCGATGACACCGACGGCTTTGAGCAGATCAAGCGAGCTCACCCTACGGTCAAGTTCACCACGGGCGAGCATGAATATTCCCGTTATGGTTTCCGCAAGCTCATTGAGCCTCGCAACCTTGATATCATCCAGCCCGATGTCATGTGGCTTGGTGGTTTGACTGAGCTTCTCAAGGTTTCTGCCATGGCCGCTGCCTACGACATCCCTGTGGTGCCTCACGCCAGTGGCCCGTACAGCTACCACTTTGTCATCTCGCAGCCCAACACCCCCTTCCAGGAGTACCTGGCCAACTCTCCTGATGGCCACAGCGTGCTTCCTGTGTTTGGCGACCTCTTCATCGACGAGCCCATTCCTACCAAGGGTTACCTGACAACGGCGGATCTGGACAAGCCTGGTTTTGGCCTGACCATTAACCCGGCTGTCCGTGCCAAGCTCATCTCGAGCGACTACCTTTTCAAGATACCCGAGGCGCCTTCTTCGGCGACTCCCAACCTTCCCAAAGAGAGTGAGGCGAAGACGAATGAATCAGAGACGAACGAGACCTCTGAGGAAACCCAGAAGCCTAACGGTGTTGTTGAACAGCTTACGGCCAAGGTCGAAGGTCTCACCACATCAAACGCCGCTTGAGGGCCCAGGCATCAACTACCATATTGAATACAGTCTAGTATCCCATGCGCAGATGTGCGGTCGTAGCCATGTTTCATTGCGATCGCATGATGAGAATATGATGGGAGAAATATTTTAGGGTATCGGCAATTGCATACTTGGACAAGTACACCATGAGAGAGGTTTTAATGGACTTGCTCAAAGAGTTTTGTTTTACAGGGTAACGGATTGGATGCAACTAAGAAAGCATTGCCCATAGAATGAATGTAACGAAAAAAGAATATCATCCAGATGGAGTTTCATAACGATCAATGTAGTACATGTTTGGTTATCTTGTAAGAGATTCAAGTAAATGGGCGAAACACTAGGATCGGCCTTTTGCGGTCGTCTGGCGCCGCTCTTGATTCCCAATAACAGGACAAAGTCAATGAGAATCGGTGAGATTTACCCCAGACAAGACAATCTGTCAAAAGCGCAGGGACCCACGGGAACTCCAAGTTTGGAAAGGGAAAAAAAACCCACGATGGTGGTTACGGCCCACTGATGGGTTTTGTGCGTGCACGCCCCTTGAAGGGATTAGACGCGACGCTGAGCTGGATCATCGTGAGTTTTTTTCTGGGGGCGGCAAACGGTGACCGTCAGGGCGCCCACGCCACCCCATGACGGTGGCCATTTTCTAAGGGACCCTTCCATTGGGGGCTCACGATGCCGAATCCCAGTGGGAGCTGCTGGCTCGAGCGCGCAGGCTTGGTCGGGTCTTTTTTTAGTGGATGCTGCAACAGGGGGGGGGAGATGCGAGATGGACAAGTCACGCACGATCTTGAGCTGAATAAACTCACAATCGCCTCATGCCTTTTTTTGTTTTGTTACAAAGAGCCTTGCCTTTTACCGGATAAAATTCTCTACCTTTTTTTCCCGCCACCCCGTAGAGGCCATCATGTTTCAGGCACGACCGGGACTGGTTACCGGGTATTTGACTTGGGCTAGTCAGAAAGATTTCCCCGCCGGCATCTCGCGATAAAGTAGGCCGAGATGGCGATGAGATCCAACTCTAGATGGATCTGATTTGCCACATGCCTCTCGCTCCCTGGTGACCCGAGGGCCTCAGGGCCTCTCAAAATCGACAACTGGCAGCGCAGGCTCGGGGCTTCGGTGCGAGTGCTCCCCCGTGAGGGTGCTGCTCAATGGAAGTCCACGTTGCTTTGTCCCACCAATTCGCGGGTCACGATGCCAACGAGGGAGGAGAAGGGTCCGAAGGTGGAAGGTGGGCGTTTCGGTGCTATTAAGAGCCGTTTCCCGCAGCTGAGGGGGAAGCGTCGTCTTGAATCTCCGAGACTCTTCTTCTTCCGACTCTATTCTGCAAGCAATTACATCGCGTGAATACCTACCTAGGTACTTTACCTAGAGCTGCCTCATAGCCCCGCAAGCCTTTCCTATACTCGCTACGACAATTAGCCCTCGGCCGACCGACCGATCGTAGATAGCCTCGCAACCGACTCAACAAGTGTCGATGCTTCCTGAGGAGTGCGACAACGTTGACGACAGAAAAGACGTGGTAGCTGAAAGCTCCACCTCACAACCCACCATGTTGATGCCAGCGGGCCTTCTCGCCAACAAGAGCGCCATTATCACAGGCGGCACAACAGGCATTGGACGTGCCATCTGCCTCGAGTTTCTGCGACAAGGAGCCAATGTCGTTGTTAACCACCTGGGCCTTGACAGGGACATGAAGCATCTTGACACGCTCATGACTGAGGCCGACAGTATCCGCAAGGCCACTCCCACCGCCGGCCGGCTCGCCCATCAAGAAGGCGACGTCCGCAACCCAGACACAGCGACCAACCTGGTCAAGATGGCCGTTGAGCATTCAGGGTCGAGGAAACGACTGGATGTGTGCGTGTCTAACGCCGGTATCTGCACATTCGCCGACTTTCTCACACTCGAATCGGACCTCCTCTACGCGACAGTGCGAACAAACCTGGACGGAGCCTTTTACGTGACCCAGGCTGCGGCCAGGCAAATGGCGCTCAACCAGACACCAAAGGGAGGAAGCATCATCGGCGTGTCGTCCATCTCGGCTCTCGTGGGCGGCGGGAAGCAGACGCATTACACACCGACCAAGGCAGGCGTGTTGAGCTTGATGCAGAGCACCGCTTGCGCACTGGGCGAGCACAACATCCGTTGTAACGCTCTCCTCCCAGGCACGATTCGCACACAGCTCAACGACGCTGACCTGGCCGACGACACGAAGCGGTCCTACATGGAAAGCCGCATCCCGCTCGGACGAACGGGCTCACCTGCCGACATGGCTGGCCCAGCTGTCTTCCTGGCGTGCCCGGAGCTGAGCGGCTACGTGACGGGTGCGCAGCTGCTGGTGGACGGCGGGCTGTTTGTCAACCTTCAATGAAGGAGAGAAGATTAAGCTCGTGGGAAGAAATGGGGGTATGGGCTGGTGGAGGCGCGGGGACGCGGGGACGTGGAGAGATGGAGCAAGACAACAAGCGCTCTTATTCGAGGCTCAACCTGGGGAACATACGCACGCTCCCGGACATCGTCGTGGAGGTTTAATGAGTCGGGACTGGAAGCCATGTGTGCGACCGGGGAGCCGGAGACCCGCCGCCATGATCGGGCTTGACCGACCGGCGGCTTGGGTTCCATTTATCTAGGACGGCGCCGTCGACTTCGCCTCTTGTTATTCTTCCGCTTCCCATGTGAAAGGGCGGACAACAGCAACAATGCCGATCGCTAGCCCGATGCAGCAACACCCAACTCAGGGCACGCACGTTGTGCGGCGACACGGAGAAAAACGCGAGTGACAGGAGGCGGAGAATAAAAATTGAAAATCAGAAATGTTACTCAAAACTAGATCAGAGCAGCATTGCCAGGCCTGGGCAGGGCGCTGATGTGCTGGTAGATCTCCCTGCACCAGCTCCGTCACCCTGCACCTTGTTCTTCCTCTTGTCAGGGTGTCACCCTCCATCACAGGCCAAGGAATACGCGAGAAATTAATATTCCGTGCTGATTCAGAGGATAAGGGATGTAACAAGCAGGAGGATGACTTAGGCATTGATGAGCAGGAGGGGCGGGTATGCCTCGACGGGAGTCGACCGAGACTGTACCCTGTACGTTGGCCAAGCTCTTGTCTTGTCGATTCATGCCCGTTAGGGGTACATGTGCGTTCTTTTGTTGGTACTCTGCACAGAAGAAGTCAAATTTCACTCTATTTCTGCCACCGCTGTCCAGACTCGAGCACTCTGCAAAGGCGATGGTGACATCACGGCCCGCCATAAGCGCGGTGAACGAAACCATCTATCTACTGTTGGATAGTAAGCATTCCCTTCAGACTGTCGAGGCGCAGCACTGTAATAATATTCAACCCGTACTCCGCGCTCTAGCCCCATAGAACACAGGGATGATACAGGGAACAGCATGTTAATCGATGCTTCTCCCCGCGCGCCCGCGCCAACGCGAACGTTGATCGAGACAGATTGAGCGGACAAACGACTGGCCCACAACCCCAGCACGATTTGTCAAAAAAGAGTCCATCAAGAGAGGCCGCCAAGAGGCCGGAGGGGGATCCAATCAGATGCAGCTCTTGGGCGCCGTGGATAGACGAGCAGGCAGACTGACGAGGCAGAGCTGCATACGTAGTTTACCGATAGTCTCAGAGATGGCAATGGTGAGGAGGACGAGAGGAAAGGTAAGCCCAGCGGAGCTCGGTTGGACTGAATCAGCAGCCCGAAGCCGGGATCGACGAACCCTACCAGATTGCCAGAGGACCCTACCCTGCTTTGAGATCTGCCGTTATCTATTCACCGCGTTTCACATGCTTTTCAGGGTCAAGACTAGCCAAAAAACTACACACTTTACAACGTTCACGCGGTCATTGGTTTACTATACATGTTGGAGCATGTACCCCAGACAAGACCGTTTGCTCCCACTCATTACTCAGAATCATGCAGTATGTATCAGGACGCAGCTTGGGCTTCATTCACCGTGCATCTCTGTAACACCGGTCGTTCTCGAGAGCGACATTGTTGCAGTGACATGCTTGCTCGACACTGCAGGCATGCATAGCGGTCCTTTTAGTGATAGCGCCAGCCGAATGTTCCCGGGAGGGATTAGGGAGAGGTTGCTTTGCAAGGAGACCCGTGAGCGGGGCCGGACGGCGTGGCTGATAGGGCTTCGGTCCCCGGCATGCGGGCCCTGAGCGGACACTGAGCGGAGCACATTTGACGTCACTGTGGTTCCCGGACCGATGCGAGGCACGCCGTGTGCAATATAATCAGGACGCTTTTGCTAGCAATCACCGCCTCAGGATGTCGGGTTAATTCTTTACACGGCGTGGCGAGGAAAAACAACACAAAGCGATTCAAGATTCCGTCTTGTTGGTTGCCGACAATGGCAGGCTGCATGCATGCACGAGAATGGCCGTTTCCACCACCGTCATTTAGGACGGGGGTGCGTTTCTGTGCCTTTGACGGTGACCGTATCGGCGTCATGGCTCTGCTTGCTGGTGGAGTCGTGTAATCGTGTTCCCCTTTGACGCAACGAGCGCGGTTGGCGCAGTATGAATTTGTGAAGTCGCTCTAGAGAGTTCCTCGAGGTCCCCTGCGAAAAGCCACCGTGCAAGCCTCACGCAAGTCCCTGAACGAGACCGCTGGAAGCTGAGGGCTGAAACGGATACCCTGATTGGAGAGTTCGTCGCAGTGAGCTTCAGGGTCCACACCATGTCGTTAGGAGCGGTAGCATATCGTTGCCTTTACAAGACGGTACGGTACCGTTCCGTATCTTTTTGCGATTCAGGGAATCTACATAGATTTTTGGGAGCAAGCAAGCATGGCTGGCGATCCCTGAATCGTCCGCGTCTCCCGGTATCACAAACCTCTGACGAATGCGTTGCTGTGCTCATGGCCCAAAGACAGACGTAAGCAATTTGACTGCGCCATTTATCAACACATGCTGGCCTGGATGTAATACGTAGTATCTCATCGAAAACGGGCGCTTGCTGTAAATATGCTTGGGTTCCTGGCCATGACGTCCAGGGGGTATGTACGCGACCTGAGGGTTGAGAAGATACTGCTAGTGCGGCGACGGCGTCTAGGAGAACAATGGACCCGCCGGTGCCGCGGCAGAGAACGTGAGGCTTCTAGAAGACGAGGTAGTCAGTACAGGTATCGCTAGTGTTATCTGGTGGCGATGGCGAGTACTGAAAACCTGTCAGAGACCATGTGGCAGGTAACTTTATCGCCCAGCAAGGAAAAGACGCCGTCATCTTGGCCAAGAAGGTTTCCCAACCATCCACAACGGCTCTTCTAAACCCACATCCTTCACAATCCCTGACCTCATACCTCTGGGGGTTTGCGAAACCGTCGCTCACGAAAAAACTCGGTGGAACCGGAAAATGTGGATAAGGGGGGAAGAAAATATGGCTCGCCACGGTTTCTAGATACTGACTCGGACTGGAGACCCGAAGAAGACAAGCAGACAACGAACGACATGTCAAAGGATGAGATGACGGTGGCAGAATCCACATGGGAGTGTTCCTGTTTGTGTGTACCCTCAGGAGTCCCATCAGCAACTCTCGCAAATCTATAAAGCCCCAGATTACTCCCGCCGTTCTTGACGGTAGAATCATCATTCCCCAGATATCCAGTTCCAACAGTTCCAAAGACGCACTCGTCTCTACCACTTCAACTTTCATCTACTTGAACAAACACACCCAGTTCCCAACCTTTTCCGCGTTCCATAGAGCGCGCGCCTGAACAGGACTTTTCCCACAAACACCACAAAACACCACCTACAATGTCTACACAACAGACCGAGTTCTTCAAGCAGGCCCTTGCTGCCCAGCAGCAGGAGGTCAGCACTCCCGACTCCATCCCCAGCTCCCCCGAGCTCGCTACCTCAAGTTCGAGCGACAGCATCGCCAGCCTCGAGTCTGTCGCCTCTCCCATCTCTCCTCCTCTCGACCAGCCCGTGGCCGACTCTTTCGTCTTTGCCTTTGACATCGACGGTGTCCTTGTCCGCGGTGGACGAGCCATCCCTGAGGCCCTTCAGGCCATGAAGGTCCTGAACGGCGAGAACGAGTACGGCGTTCAAGTGTAAGTCGATATGCAACCCCCTGCTACAGCCACGATCCACCAGCCCCGGGTTTTTTCTGGGTCGGTGTGGCCCACATGAACAGCATCGTGAACTTTCTCATACACAGACACTAACATTGTATTTGCAGACCTCACATCTTCCTCACCAACGGTGGTGGCAAGACCGAGGAGGAGCGCTGCGGCGACCTCTCCAAGCAGCTCCAGTGCGACATCAAGCCTGGACAGTTCATCTGCGGCCACACTCCCATGCGGGAGATGGCTGAGAAGTACGGCACCGTCCTTGTTGTTGGCGGCGAGGGCGAGAAGTGCCGTCACGTCGCTGAGGGCTACGGCTTCAAGGACGTTGTCACCCCTGGCGACATCATCAAGCACAACTCTGCCACTACCCCCTTCCGAAAGCTCACTGAGGAGGAGCACGCCAACTCCCGTGAGCGTGACTTCACCGACGTGGTCATTGACGCTGTCTTTGTCTTTGCCGACTCCCGCGACTGGGCTGGTGATATACAGATCATGCTCGATGTGGCCATGTCCAAGGGTGGCCGTCTCGGCACCCGCAGCGAGACCAATGATGAGGGCCCTCCCTTCTACTTCTCTCACAACGACGTTGTCTGGTCCGCTGCCCACGAGCACGTCCGTCTCGGCATGGGTGCTCTCCGCCGCATGTTTGAGGTTACCTTCAAGGACCTCACCGCTGGCAACGGCCGTCTGAACACCCACGCCTTTGGCAAGCCTCAGGTTTCGACCTTTGAGTTTGCTTCCCGCCTGATGGGCCACTGGAGAAACACCGAGCACGGCCTTGTTGCTCCTCCCGAGACCGTCTACTTTGTCGGTGACACTCCCGAGAGTGACATCCGCGGCACCAACGCTGTCAACAAGACTGCCGACAACGACTGGTACAGCATCCTCGTCAAGACCGGTGTTTACCAGGAGGGCACTGAGCCTGCCTACAAGCCTCGCGTCACCGTCGAGAACGTCCTCGATGCTGTGAACCACGGCATCAAGCGCGAGATGGAAAAGAAGAAGGCTCTTGGTGCTTCTATCAAGCCCAGCCTTCTCCCCGAGGCCGCTCATACCGAGATTGCCGTCGACATGGATGGCATCACCATCTAAGCCTTCACCGTTCGAAGCGTTTTCTCTTTACACCATTTCCGATTTATTTGGGCGCGAATTTCCTTTGTCTAGCCATGCGACATGATCTTTCTTTTTACACATGCATCTGCATTTACGATCCTCTGCAGATAGACGAGCGACATCAGGTCTTGGAAAGACTGATAGAGCATAGACCATTCGATAGATTGCTTGCTCTGGTTCTAGGTTCCGAGGCTTTTCATCTTCTAGCTAGCTTCTTCATGATGCGCAACCCCCCCTTTATACCCTGATGAGCATCACATCAATCAGATTAGAATAAGCAGAAAAGATAGAAAAACACAAGAAGCTCTTTCTCACTTTAACAAGCTTGTCCATCATTTCCGTGAATACTCTACATGAATACTTGACTGTGACTGAAGCTCTTTGAGTTTGCGAATGCTTGCTTCGCAGACGCACACGATCTCGTTCTTCTGCTGATTCGTTGTACAAGCACAGGATGACGTGACTTGTCAGGACAACTTGTGAGAACAATCTTCCTTGGTGAGCAGCTCGACAACATACATCGAGATCTTGACAGGCTTCTCCATTGTTATCTCCACAGCTCGTCAAGTCCCTATGGAGAAAAGGCCACTTGACCGCGTGCAGTTCTGACGTTAGCCTGGGGTTCCATACTACGTAATATGGAAAACTGGTCCAAAATTCGCTCACCAGCGTTAACAGTTGTCATACGTACCGATCTGGTCTCTTCCCTCGACACTTGTCCTCATATGCCTGACGGATTCTAACTGGTGGTTCTGATCCTCCAGACCATGCATGTCGGAATCCACATGCTTGCTCACGGCGGGCGTGTTGGCTGGCCGTGCCGGAAATGCGAGGCTGATGCAAGACCAAGGATGTATCCGCAGCCGGCGAGGCGAGGTAATGATGCCTGATATCCGATCATGGCTCTCATATTCCCCAGTCTCCACTGCGCCGAGTTTCATGCACAAGTTGCCATGCTGCATCTTGATCCATCAACCTGGACAAACTCGGCGACTTGCTCGGCCACAGCATGAACTCCTACGTCAGCCCGGGTGAGAACCAGGCAGATGTGAGGGCTCATCCATAATCATAGTCCACGTAGACCTTAGTCCTGGCTCTCCTCGGCCACGTCCTCCTCATCGCGATTGTCCACAAGCTCCTCGTGAAACGTAAACCCTCCCCACTGCGAAGTAACGGCCCAGCCAGCCGCATCCACAACATCCTGCCGCTGACCCCTCTGCTCAAAGGCCTCCTCGGCGCTGATGCCGAGGGCAAACCCGCGGACATGCTCGCGATCGACCCGCAGCCAGCCCTTCCAGCCCGCAGCGACATCTCCGGCGCCGAGTCCGCCGACTACAACGGTCCCCCACCACTCGCGCGCGGCACTCGCCTGCGCAACGTCGCCGTACAGAAGGACGCCCTCGGCCTCGGCCACCAGGGCGCGCAGCTGCTCCGGGCTGCACCGCGAGGGATGCTGGACGTAGATGTGGCGGGTGTCAGAGGGCGAGCAGGTGAGGCGTGTGGCGTCGAAGCGGCCCTCGAGGTCGATGATGAGGACGGCGTAGAGGTGCGGAGGGGAGACGAGGGTTGAGATGAGCTTGTAGAGAAGTGCGAGATGGCGTCCTGAGATGCTGATGCCGGCGGCTTTTGTGGCATGGAAGTGACGAGCGGCGATGTCGTCGAGAGGCTGCATGTAAGTGAGTTTTGTTGCTTGAGCATGAGGCTGTGTTTGGGTCTGAGTCTTGTTGTTGTTGGCTATGGTTGGATCTATGGCGAGTGCTGAGCGTACGCCGTGGAGCATCTGTAGTTGTGGTAAGCGTCAGTAAGAAGAGCCATGAGATACAAAGTGATGAGAAGTTGAAGCGCGTGATAACTCTTCATGTACATGTTGAAAACATATGGTATCAGTTTCACAAGTGAAAAGAGGCATCTTGGAATATGGTCAAAATGTATCGACCATGGTGATGGTGATGGATGACCAAAAAGGGCACAAACAAAAAGCTCGAGCCCGCCAAAATGCAAAAAAGTGCAACTCACCTCCTCCAGACTCGTCTCCTCAACCTCGCCCAGCAGCCGCTTTCCAGTTGCCGCCTCCATCACCAGAACCAGTCAGTGCTCACTGTTTGTCGCTTGGCCGTCGAAAATGGGCTATCCGTGCCAGGTCTTTCACGCCTCGGAGCTGCCTGAGCGTATCCAATCCGACCTCAGCGGCCGCAAGCGCAAGCTCGACCGCGGCGTGTCCAACGTCGATCTCTCTCGATGCGAGCTCCTCCAGATGATGCAGTACAAGTGCGAGATCAAGGAGCCCGTCACGTGGGACAGCGCCGTGCAATGCTATGCCGTCGACCGATTGTTCCGAAAGTGAGTACCTTGTTGTGCTCTACCCTTTGCTGGGAGCGTGTCCCATGTCTGCTGTTTAAACAGATAACCCGTGCCTTTCAAATGTTGTTGTTGTTCTGATGCTCGTCTGCCCGATAGATGCAAGGATAGAAAGGGGACCTTCATGGTCGAGACTACGGCGTGGGAGGCAAAGGATTATCCCGAGTCCGCCAGCCCAAGTCAGAAAAATGACGACCGCAAAGACGGCAAAGACAAGGCGCCTCCGCAGCACTATCACTGGTCTTCGAGTTGGCATTCGCCCGACACAGCGCGTTGAGAGGCAACTCGAGGGACTTTGCGTCGGAAACGAGTGCTGAGGGGAGACACGGAACGCTGAGTGAGTCACCAGCCGGACGTAACGAGGGCATTCCCAACATGGGCCTGACAAGCGCCAGCTCCTCAGCGGGAACTACAGAGCTCTACATCCATTGGATCGAAAGCTTAGGTCTATCAGTATTTACTTGTAATGGCGTTCAGGCTGCTTGGGAATCAACGTAAAGAATGTCTTACTGGGCTACTGGGAGAAGCCTCAAAGACACGCCACAAGGACAAAGTAGAGCGTCACAGTCACTCTCATATCAGAATAATCACATCTCACCCCCAATTGATCAAAGCACATGTCGACTCGGTTGCCCTCGCCTATAGTACAGATTGTCCGGCGACCGTCTCAGATGAAGCCTTGGTATTCTTCTACTACCCAGCTACACGACAAACGAAACAATTGGCAGGCCTCCTCGACGGTCTAAGTGCACTCCATCATCAATTCGCAACGTATTGCGGCGCCCTTTCTCTTTTTCTAGTTGTCCTTCTGAGCGGCGCGCTCCTCCTCGAGCTTGATGTAGTAGTTGTCGCGGGCGTTGGTTCGGGGCATGTGGAAGCCGTACCTGCAGTCGATTCCCGTCAGTCTTTGTCCGTATTTGCCTATACGTTTCAAAGCTCCCTCGGTTGGGGGCCGTGTTCCTTACCAGAAGAAGTTGGCCATGACGAAGCCAGAGCCTGTGACGATGCTAGTCAGCCGAGTGCTCCCACCAACCACATGACGCTAATTGTCAGCGTCCCTCCGAATAACCTCCTCTTTCCCAGTGACAATTCGCAATTGATTCAATTCGATCGACGAGTACCGGAAAGTGACGTACCGAGGGCGATGCTGAGGTCCAGGACGAGGTTTCGTCGGAGCATCTGCCAAACAGTCAGTCCACGAAAAGCTCTACCCGTGGTCCGGGCCGCGAGAAACCGAGCCATTGAGTCGGGGGAAACGTACACCAGTGATGGGTGCGACGGCCATTTTGTCAGAATTAGTTTTGCGATGCTGTTCGGGCGAAGGAGCGGAGCTTTCGGGCGGGTTTGCTGGAGTTTCGATGTGATCGAGTGATTCCAAGTTGATCCCGAGGATGGGCTGATGTTAATCGCGCTAGAACACCCGAGTCACGTGAATCTCGAAGACTCCCGTCCCCTGCTCACTATACGGCTGAACCTCGGCCAATGGCAATTTGGGGGAAAAGAATCTCGTCCGTATGAAACGGCCTCTCACTCGACAAAACCCGTGAGAGCGACCCAAGAGACTTTGTTGGTTTGCAGAACCCGTGAGCCTCTGCGACCATGAGTCTTCGACTAGCCGCCCGGAGGCTGGCAGTTTCAGGTACGGAAACCTCTGTTTATCCTATACCGGCCTCAATTGGCGTTGAAACCATTAGCTAATGACAAGCTTCAACTCATACAGCGAGGACCTCGAATCCCTTACCCAGCTCACCCGCCTCCCTCTGGTCTGCCGGCGTCGGACCTTCGGTGCAACGACGACACAAATGGGCCGTCAACATCTTCAAGGGATGGGGCCAGCCCCGGAACAAGGAGACCTCGGCATCCCAGGACCCTGTGACCTCGCAGCTCGACGACCCCAAGAACCGTGAGCAGTTCCTCGAGAAGAGCATGTACAGCGGCGTCGAGGACAACATCTTCCAGGACGAGATCGAGACCCCCGCAAAGACCCAGGCCGAAGTCGCCCCCGGGGCCGGCGAGATCGAGCACAAGACAAAGGACAACATGGCCCTGGTCGTCGACCCTGACCCGCGCAGCCGCATCCGCTGGCAGCGCAAGAAGGTCATCCAGATGGTGCGCCGCAACGGCCGCCTGACAAAGGAGGAGCGCATCAAGATGACTGAGCGCCAGCTGCTGCACAAGACCGAGTTCATGCCCACCAGCGTCAAGAAGCTTGTCATGCTGGCCCGCCAGATCGCCGGCAAGCCCGTCGACGACGCCATCCTGCAGATGAAGTGGTCCAAGAAGAAGTTTGCCGCCGAGGTCCGCTACTACCTTGAGGAGGCCCGCGATTTGGCCATTGCCCAGCGAGGTATGGGCCTTGGCCAGGTCAACGGCGAGGTCTTTACGACGCCGCGCAAGATCCAGACTCTGGATGGCAAGTGGCTCGAGGTCACGGACCCTACGCGCATGTATATCGCTCAGTCGTGGGTTGGCCGTGGTCCCTGGAGAGGAAAGAAGATCGACTACAAAGGTCGAGGACGAATGGGAATCATCAGGCACCCGAGCACAAGTACGTTTCATCATGTGCCGAGTCTTGGTCGAACTAAATACTGACATTCTTAGGTCTCACGGTCCTGCTCAAGGAAGAAAAGTCGAGGATACGGGAGTACGAGGAGCGCGTGGCCAAGAAGGACAAGAAGGGACCCTGGGTGCATCTGCCCAACAGGCCAGTCTACGGACAAAGGCCTTATTATTCCTGGTAAACAGCGCGGCACCTTGCATTCCGTTGTCGGGGGTTTGAAGAGCTGGATAACTGGAGCTGGGCAGAAGCTTTCCATGTAATTTCTCATAGAACTTGTAAGATATGTACAATGAGCAGGATGTACACTTGAACAAAAGCGAAAAGCAGTTTCGCAGGCTTAAATGGCTCAAAAAAGTTTCGGATTTCACATGTTTTTGTTTTTGCTTTTCAAGTTGAATTCCTGCTCCCAAACACAACATCGGTGATATCCGGATCCTTATTCTCCTGCTTAACGCCGTCTAGTTGGAAAATAGCTTGAGATGGGTATATTCTCTTGGAAAGCCTCCCATACAGAATTCCGTAGTATGTAGGGGCTGATCAGGTGGAATTGTCTTGCTGTATGAGAGACTTGGCGGTTCTCAGAAACCACGACCAGCCTCTTGCTGTACAATATCAAGGATGAAGCATCCACGATTCGTGGGTGGTAAATGTATTTCTTATGTAACTCCGGCTCCAGCTGCTGCATCACCTGCAGTTTAGTTCTCACACCATGGTTCGCGGGCTTTGTCGAGGAAGCATGTCCTCGTAACGATGGGACATCATCTCAAGGTCGTAACCATTCTTCTCGCCAATGGATCCTTGGTCGGCCGACATATAGTTGCGGCCTCCGCCAGCCATTGGTGGCGGGACGGCAGGGTTTTGACCACGGGGGAGGTTGCTTCGCTGGTTTCGACGTTTCAAGAAGAAGCAGAGGGCAATGCCAAGGAGCGCGACCACGGCAGCGGCAACTCCAACACCAATACCGATTTGCGCAGCTTGAGACAGGCCGGATCCGGACGACTCATCCTTTTCAGACTCGTCTTCTTCAGCCGAAGAGGAAGCGGTAGCATCAGCACCGGCGGCTGCCGAGGTTCCTGACGCCTCTTCTGTGGCGGAGGCGGTTTCAGTAGCAGAAGCAGACTCGGAAGCCTAATGGTGAAGCAAGTCAGTTTAACCCTGCAATGGCAGTAATGCTGAGTTCCTTACTGTGGACTGGGCATCGGCAGAAGTTGTCGTGGGCTCCACCGCTTCAGAAGTAGGAGTCTGGGCTTCAGTCGTAACTGAAGACGATGGAAGCTCGGCTGAAGTTGATGAAACGGCCTCGGAAGTCGAAGGGGCTCCAGAAGTCGTAGAGAGTGCC
Organism: Fusarium cicatricum; assembly: GCA_021730345.1. Lineage (NCBI taxonomy): Eukaryota > Fungi > Ascomycota > Sordariomycetes > Hypocreales > Nectriaceae > Fusarium > Fusarium cicatricum. Next base: position 62,893 of record JAJODA010000151.1, on the reverse strand, counting down.
CCGGAAGTCGTGGGCGTGGCCGAAGTAGGTGCTCCGCTCGATGTTGTGCCAGCGGCAGCGGGTGGCAGGGCATCTACCTTATTATCTAGAACATGTCAGTTTTTTTTTTTTTATAAAGGTATCGATCATAAACAAGACTCACTGAGGCAGGGTCCAGCGTCTGAATTCAAAAAACCCATCATATCGGCGGTTGTAGCGCCACATGAGTTACTGCAGTCAGAGACCCCTTTTCTGAAATCAGGATTGGCGCAGATACAAGCTGCATCTCCGCCAGGACAGGCTGCAGGGACGGTCCCCCACGTCGATGTAGAACAGCCTGGCTAATGTCGACGGGATGTAATTAGCATCTCAAGTTGGTAACAAAGATACGTTCCGTGGCTCGCTTTCTCGTGACAACCAAGCCTTTATGTACTTACCACACACTGGTCTTGAGCGTAGACACCAGCAATCTGCAGGGCGCCCAGCGCCACTAGGGTTGAAAGAGAAAAGCGCATTTTGATGAAACTATGCAGCGAGGCAGGATCTCATTACTTGAAGTATCTCGTAAAGGATCAATGCCAGAAGGGACTGCTACAAAAGCCAGTCGTTGAAGCGCAAGAGAAGCTCGGGTCGAGATGAATCGGTGAGAGAAAGGTCGTTAACTCGAGGACAAAGAAATGGTGGTAGCGCTCGGAATTAGTTCCTGGCAACGATGGCGGTGGTGCGTCGGAGAATGACCCTTGAAGAAGAATAGAGAAACGAGAGTCGGGCAGTGAAACTGGAGATGCGGTCCAACGTGGCACCCGATGCAGGATGCCGAAGATGAATACGAAGGTACGATAAAGCGCTTCTGGTTTGAAGAATACGGCCGAGTCTGGTCTGGTGAAGCCTGTCAAGGCCAGGTGAAAGGACGAATCGAGTTCAAGGAAAGGCGAAATAAGGTGAGAATAGCGAATGGTCGACCAAGGGAATGAATGAGTGACTGGACAGTGAGACGGACGACGTGGGACACCTTGAGAGAGTGAAAGGGCCCAGCAGAGAAGACGAAACTCGGTCGTGAGAAGTGGACAAGAACGAAAGCAGAACAAGAGGCCGTTTTAGAACGGGAGAAGAGAAAGTGGTCGGATCGGGGTTGGTCCTGAGTAACGAAACGGCCAAGGGAGAGAGAAAGGACAAGCTAGAGTTGGAGATGAGATGAAGATTGAGGAATGGAATGTAATGCCTGGGGAAAAGAGCGGCCGGAAAGAAAAAGGGCAGGGGTCAGGGTAAATTAGACTGGAGTAAATAAAGAATGTAAGACGGGACGTTGGTCGTCGTGGGGTGGGAGCGAGAGAGTTGAAGGAGGCTAGAGAGCAGCAGCAGGTGCCGACGGGAGCAACTTGGGTACTGTAGGCCTTTGAAACAAGGGCGACCCAGCTGGATGGGTATTGAATCCTCCAGGGGAAACATGCATGCACAAAGCCTGTGAAGGCTACCTCACAGCACCTAGAGCACGTAGTACTACTCCTACGTAAGGTAGTATGGAGATGCAAGAATGCCTTGTGCACCCCTGGCCAGACGTCACAAACTGACAGGCACCGTCAAGGGGTAAAAGGGGGCCAACCAGCGTCAAGAAACACAGCATAAAACTTCCATTCAGAGCTGCGAGAGGGTTGCTAGCGGCGGGGGTTCAATGGTTTGAATGGTTGACCCCTGGCAGTCGTTGGACGCTAAAGCATACGAGGACGAGCCAAAAAGGTTTACCGCCCAACACCATCTTTCCAGGGTGGTCCCATTTGTTTCATCTGACTCCCACGATAATTAACTTGGCCAGCTCCAACATGGCATGTCTCCCAGATCTTTCTCTTTAGCGATACAACACGCCACATGCAACGGCAGCATCTCTAACGACAACAAGCTTTGGCCTGTGAGCTACTAAATCATACCTTTCACACATCTAACAAACTTATACGAGATGCATTCATCGCGCCATCGACCCAGGGCAATGCCCTCACCAACACTCAAAGAACAAAGAGACGTGAAGCCGACCTGCAGAGACGAAACACTCCATCAATACGCCATTTCATGCAATCCACCAAGGCTTCTGTATGATTTGTATTGGGATGGGCACGCCAAACCCTGCCTAGCCCCATACTGGTAATTAGAACCCCAGCTCATCGCCCTAGGATCCATCACCATTCAACCATGCAAGCAGCCTCTGCACACTGTCAAGCTACTACTTGTCACCGCACTCTTCACAGTGTGATCTCCAGGACGAGTGTTTGATGAGCGCGGCAGTGCACCAGCTTGCCCTAAGACAGCCCCCAGATGAGCTGGGGTACCAGGACAATGGCCGCACGCTTCTGTCAATATGCGGTGGAGAGTCAAATCTTGATGCTCCTCCTCCAAACTGTCCTTCAATCAAGTCTCTGACCGACGTCGTCTGACGGATCGCTGACGGCCGCAGCATGCTCGCAAGGGAGACCAGGCGGTCAGGCCAATTCACGTCTCAGAGAGATAAAAGACGATGCAGTGTTTGTGTCATGTGTGCCTCGGCCAGGGGTCAGCTGTTCTAATTTTTCTTTGTGCCCTTTCTCCTTGCGCCGCTGAAACCACCACTTCGGCATAGACAATGCCTCGCATGTGGATGGTTCCGGATCGGCATCAGGGATCCAACCCGTTGACGTCCGGCCTCTGGAGTCGTGGTAGCTAAGCTCGTTACGAGCCTTTCGGCGATGTCACCACGCACTAGACAAAAGGTGTGACCTCAGTGAGACGAATCAGGGTTGAAGTTACAGAGATCTATCCGAACCCTTATTGCACTGATGGAAAAAACCCTCGCTTCTGAATCAGGGTTTCATCTGTCACTCTTGTCTGCGCAGAAGGTGCGCCCAGGCCAGTCGCTGAACTGGTCGCTCTAGCGTGAAACAATAGCATGATAGGGATGCAATTCCTGGCCTCAGCCCCCTGGCCCCCGCATCTGAGCTGGCCGTTGAGAGGCTTTAAGCATTAGGCGGCTGATCGACAAGAGGCCAAGGAAGAGAGGCCTCAAGCAGGATGAACTGCTTTGCCTGGTGGCCTCCCAAGGAGGCCATGGCCGAGTCTCCATGGTCGAGTCTCCTGGCCATGGCCGTTGAGAAGGGCCCGGTGAAACGGCGGCAATGTCTTGGTGTCTTAAGATCCGGTCTCTTGGCGATTGCCTTCAGCTTGAAACCGCAGCAGAGCTTGGCGTCCGGTGTCAGTCATCAGTAGTAGTGCTCACCCGTATTTTATTTTTATAAATGTGCATGATGACGATGGGCATCCAGAAGGCGTCGCGAAGCGGGAAATGGCACCCTCTCGGTCTGTTAGAGTACGGGCGTAGCACTTTCTCTTGTTAGCCGTTGATTGTAATTATAGTTGTCCGTGCATACCATGACGTTGTCTCAAGATAGCGGCAGGACAATCGGATTGCGGGAAAAGGCCAAATTCCCGAGGCTTTGCTTGGCAGGCCAGCATGTCAGGGTACCGATGCCATGTTGTTGAATGCTGATGCGGAGTTTCAATAATCCGATTTGAGGTGCCAGCAGGTTGGTTGCCTTGTCAGATAGCTCAGGTAAGCGAAATGTTATAGCTACACTAGTACCTAGGTAGGCAGTCAAGAGAAGGTGAGTTGCCAGTCTAATTTTTTAAAGTCCGAAGGTTCCGACACTCTCAAACGCGAGAGTCGGCCAGACTTTCATCATGTTTTCTTCACTGGTTACATTGTCGTCGATGTCGCAGTACAACGTTACCTTGACTCTTATAAGCGACCACCGAACAGATTGACATTTTGTTGAACACGAGCTAACTCGATGTCTTGGATGTCTATTTCGACTATGGTAGGCTTTAAACCTCTGCCATTGGGTGTAAGAATAAGGTAGTTGCGAATACCTTAAGGTGTGGAAAGTTTGGTTACGAGACCTCACATCCGTTGTCGAATCTTCTTCAGTAATGGCGCGACAGCTGCGACACCTTAAAAATAGGTCTTACCCAAAGTGGAATCAGGTCAGGAGAAGCAAGAGAAAGTTCAACACCTGAATCTGGTTCTTGAGCCCTTAGATCAGGCCATTCGCCATTCCATGTCTTGACGACGGAATGACATCAACACGGACGCGCCTCTCCCGACACCGTTTCCCACTGGACGCCTCGCCAACGCCCAGATGCAACTCGGTGTGATACGGCGCCGTGATTTTTGGCTGTAAATCGATCCCAGCCATGGTCCATGGTCCCACGATCTTTCCAGCCTCCGCATATCGAGGCCCAATTTGAAGATCTGGACCTTGGAGTTTTTGTTCACCTCGAAAGAGTGAAATCGTTTGCTTGCACTCACGTCGTACAATACAGCATGCGGAGTCTTCGCAAACTCGTCGCGGCCGGGAAATTAGCAGTCCTCCGTGTCCTCCGTCCTCCGTGACCTGATACGCAGTTTGACGGAATTTGATAATCCGTCCAAGGCACATGTCGGCATTTCTTGCTGGTGCAGCTTAGATGCCACGCGTAATATGGGAACGAACTGAAAACTCCGTCACTACGGTACTTGATCCGTCAACGCTCTTTGATTAGCAGCGTGAACATCCTCATCAAAACGGTAATGAGTCAGGTGTTCTGCAACCTGAGCAGACAGGCGGGCTCGGGGATTTTGACGGCCGGGACCCCGACTCATGTGCCCGTGCACTGGGAATAACGGCTCGGGGTTAAATGGTGGACTCGGCCGCTCAGAGAATCAGTCAATGGGAGGGAGCCTGGAGCGACCTAAATTGTCGCCTGGCAAGCGTGGGTCGGGTCAGAGTCTAGACCCTTCATCGACTTGAGGCTGTTGGGCAAAGGTCGCCCTAGAAGACAACGGGTCCTCGTGCACTTGTACCGGTACTGCAGCCTCAATGGTCGGGGAGTCGGAGCTACTTGGAGATGAGCAAAGACAGTTGGGGCTTAGAGGCCCGAGAAGAGCAGAATGGGCCATCTTGGACATGGCCGAGACTGGTCCAAAACAAAAGGAGCCATGGATGATATCACTTCCCCCCAAAACAATCACGGCCAGGCTCTGTCAGCTCCAGTATAAGCACCTGTTCCTCCAACACACACAGAAGGTCTAGATGCATCCAAAGTATCTCGACTTTGGCCCTTTTGCAGACGTCGCTCGGCATTACATCATATGACCCTCGCTTCCCGTCTTTCTGGGAAAGAGTATCCCTGTCCTGGTCCCCAGCCCAGAGGTGGATGCTCGAATTATCAGGCGTAACTTTTTTTTCCACCTCCGCCGCGCACACGCTCAATCTTCGGGGACCCTCGCAAGTTGCCTGCTGATCAATCTCAGTGCGTGCCCTTCCTTCAAGCCGCAAAACACTCCTTTCCCACCAAGTCCGAAGAGTCGATTACTGAGAGAGAAAGAGAGAGATACAAGGTATCTCGTGCCTTTCCGTCCTCCTTCTTTGACTCCATTACTTTTCTTTATTTCCTCTTTCTGCCTCTGGATCGGAGCGGCTTTTCGGTTTCGCGATAGCCTCGAACACGTCACATTTCTCGACCTTTGACCCTCTCACTTGTCGTCTCTAGGGCGTTGCAACTCTTCTCCTGCGACCCCGAATAACTTCGCTTATCGACCAAATCCGCAGTCGGCTTTCCATGCGCTGCTATTGAGGAAATACATCGGCCAATATCTACCCAGACCTCGAGACCCGTGTGATGCGCCTTGCCCCAGCCTTGCGCTCGCGACAAACATGGCCAACCCGATAGGCGAGGACAACTGGCTCGCATACCTCGAGGAGATCGTCAGAAATGCCTCCGACCTCGAGCAGCGAGTCAATGTTGTAGAACATTACAAGCGCGCCGCCGGCGCTGAGCCCGGCAGCCTGCGCATCTGGCTTGCCTATTGCAACTATTTCTGGTCGCTGTGGGAAGCTACCCAGGCCCCATCGGGAGACGACTGGTCTGATGAGGAGCGCATGCTCGGCCGCGAGCTCTTCTCCTTCGGCGCTGCTCTCGATCTATGGCAGCAGGGCTACGAGGCCATTCGGTACCGTCTTGGCGATAGCCACCAGCTATGGGATCGTTGGATATCCCTCGAGATGGAGCTTTTGGCCAAGACCCGGACTCCCGAAGGCATCAAGCGCATCACGCATCTATACCGCGACCGTCTTCTGACCCCGCATTCCACTTGGGACGAGACCTCTCAGAACTTTTCTACCTTTTTGTCCGAGTACAACCGTGCGGCTTGGGAAGACCTGATGAAGGACGTTACCAGCAATGCCCAGGAGACAAAACGCCTAATTGCCGCCCGCGATCCTTTCGAGATCAAAGTGAGGAAGGCAATGGATGCCGGCGACGTGGATGCTCAAAAAGCTGCCTTGACCGAATACCTCGAATGGGAAATGATTCAAAGCAAACGCAGCAACGACCACCCTGAAATTGGCATCAACCTGTGCCGCGGCCTCTACGCCCGCGCTCTGACCAGCGTCCTTGCCACAGACCAGAATACTTGGCACGAGTACATCGTCTTTCTCTCGTCATCCAATACGGATCTTCAAGCCCCTGGAAACCTCCTCGATGTTCTCCGCAGAGCAGTTCAGCACTGTCCTTGGTCTGGTCTTCTCTGGAACCGCTATGTTCTTTGCGCCGAGGAGGCCAAGTTGCCGTTTAGCGAGGTTGAGTCTATCAAGCACGCCGCGACGAGCGAGGATCAACTCGTCAAGGATGGCATGGAAGGTATGATCCAAATGTACGTTGCTTGGTGTGGGTTTCTGAAACGCACTGCTATGGATGCTACTGCTACCGACGAAGCCGTTGACGTTGCCGACGTCGGTCTCGGCGCTGCCCTCGAAGACGTATCGGTTGTTGGTCAGCGACTGTACGGCAAGGACTTCCAGGGCGATCCCAAGTTTCGGCTCGAGCGCATCTACATCCAATACCTCGCGGAAAAGAAGGGTGCCATTGATGAAGCCAGGGCTCAATGGAACAAGCTGGCAGCTCGCCAGATCCATGCGGACAACCACGACTTTTGGTTTAGATACTACTTGTGGGAGATGCTCATCTTTTCCTCCTCTGGTGCTCAGGATAACCGGAGTCCAACGCCTTCGTCCAGCGGCACCAGCTTCCGGATACCTACCATAGCAACAGCTGTTCTCACTCGCGCAGTCGCTCGCAGAACCATTGACTGGCCCGAAAAGGTTATGGATGTTTACATGCAGCATTGCAATGATTATGAACAACCACTTCCTTTGCGAAAAGCGGCCGATCGGGTGCACAAGACCGGAAAGGAAGTAAAGAAACGCCGGGAACGCGAAGAACAAGAAAAGGCAGCCGCCTATGTTGCTTATTATGGTGCTGTCGAGGCTCAAGAGCCGGATCAGGAGGCCAAATCGCCGGGTGGCTCCAAGCGCAAGAGAGAGACAACCGCTGATGTAGCGGAGGAGCCTGAGAGCGCCTCCAAGCGACAAAAGAGCGATATCAACGGAGCAGAGCCTGAGCAGGCTCCCGTCACGCAGCAGTCTCAACCGCCCAAGAGGGACCGGGAGAATGCGACTGTCATTGTGACTAACCTTCCCGGCGATGTCTCTTTCACCAAGCTCCGGCAGTACTTTAAAGATTACGGACACATCAACAACATCACCGCTCTGGTGCACGACAAAGAATCGGACTCATCGACGGCACTGATCGAGTTCGCCTCGCCTGAGGAAGCTCAATCTGCTCTGCTCCGAGACGGTAAATACTTTGGCCAGTCACAGCTCTCCGTCAAGTCAGGCTACGATCTAACCGTCTACGTCGCCAATTACCCACCCGTTGCTGATGAGAAGTACATTCGTAATATTTTCAAGGACTGTGGAGAAATTCTTAGTGTTCGGATGCCGAGTCTCAAGGTCAACGTCCATCGTCGATTTTGCTACATCTCCTTCCGGGATCGGGAAGCGTCTGCCAAGGCCGTCAAGAAGGAGGGCTTGCTACTTGAAGGACGTTACAAGTTGCTCTCCAAGTATTCTGACCCCGGCCAGAAGAAGGCTCGCCAAGGTGCCCTTGCAGAAGGTCGAGAAATCCACGTTTCCAATCTTGATCGATCAGTGGGCGACGATGACCTCAAGGAAGTATTTTCAAAGTATGGTAACGTCAAGAGAGTCAATATCCCACAGACTTTGGCTGGCAAGAACAAAGGGTTTGCTTTTATTGACTTCGCCACCAAGGAGGAGGCAGAAAAGGCCGTGGCCGAAATGAACAACACCAAGTTCCGGAGTCAGATTCTTGAGGTTTCTCTTTCCAAAGAGTCAAAGGTCAAGCCGGCTGCCAAGACTATCGTGTCCGACAATGCAAGGGGCTCGCCAGCCCCTTCAACCCGTGATGCGGAGGGAGACGAAGCCATGCAGGACACATCAAGTGAAGCCCAGGCCAAACCGACTGGAGCCGACATCGCGGCACGCACGATTGCTCTAATGGGCCTCCCTGACACCGTGAACGATGCTCGCATCCGGGCGCTTGTCGAACCGTTCGGCTCTATTGTCAAAATGGTTGTTCTACCTGGCAATGGCGGTGCAAAGATCGAGTTTACTGATCCCGCTACCGCCGGCAAGGCCAGCCTTCAACTCGATAGTATGGAGTTTGAAGGCCGCAAGCTACGCACCGGCACTGTGGACGAGCTACGACAAGCCAAGGCGGAGCACGTTCAGGACCGCATCGTTTATGGAAGCAAGGACCAAAAGCCCAAGAACGCCGCCTCCAAGGGCCTCATGCCTCAGCCTACAACTATCCGGCGCCCGGTTCTGGGCAAACCTGGGCCGCGTCGTGGACTCGGCTTCAAGCCTTCAGCTCCTAAACCTACTCAAAATGGCACGGAGCCCAATGGCGAATGTGGAGCGATAACCAAGAAGAGCAATGCCGAGTTCAAGGCCATGTTCCTGGCAAGCACAGAGGGAGACACAAAAAAAGAGGAGAAAGAAGATGTAGAAGAGAAAGCCAAGGAGGAGGCCGAGAAAACCGAGTCATGAGAAGTCATCGTATGCTGCTTTGGACGTCGCATCATGTAGCTTAATGTATTGTAGTACGAGAAGATGATACCAGGTGGTTTAGGGAAGAAAAGGGGGTTTGAAGCCTGTACATTGTACAGCCGCTAAATGCAAGTTATTTGTGCTTCTGAGAGCCTAGAAGAGGTAGCCAATCAAGTCGTTGCGCCGTTGCCTCGATTTATACAGAGAGAGTTGTAATACATCTACAGACTGGTAGATCTAAAACTCGTCTCAGCCCTAGCCCTCGTCTCTAATCGTAGTGTTTGTATCGAAGAGTTACATGTACGCATCTATCTTGATCGCTTTTCCCTCATGATTTCCATGATGTTCTAACAACCTTGGATCCGCAGCAGCAATTTGCCTGCCAAGGAAAACTCGCCAAAATGCCTTCCTATGCATCTAATCACGCCTTGATGGCCATGCCGGCCGTAGATCTATCTTGCCCAAAGTCCTGTGAAAAGATCCTTTGCCAAACGTCGAGCCACTTCTCCTGCTGGGCTGTGGGAAGCTTGCCCGGCTGCTTGAAAGACCGGGTCAGGAGCTCTCGGAGTCTCGTTCGGAGGACCTTGATGACGAGCATTGTCTTCCAGTCTGGTATGACGAAACGACCGCGGTTTCCGTCAAGAACGATTACTCCAGAGTACATCTGATGCGGTGTCATTAGTATGGCCTTGATGATGTACATAATATGAAAGGGGGGCTTACATCGCATCGTACATCGCCGCACAAGAGGGCGATTGGGAATGCTTCAACAGCGGTAGCCTCGTGGGCGTGATACACTCTGGGATCTAGTCAGCTCGCTGCTTCATCACACGGTTTTCAAGAAACCACTCACGTTTTCGACTGCATAATATGGTAGTAGGACAGCCATTTTAGATCTAGCCGGCCGCGGTTGACGGACGATGGGTGAAGGCTGATGGATTGGTTTGTGCCAATGTTCCTCAGCCCCTTGGACCCGGGCACATCCCTCACAAGGATCTTGGGATAGAAGCTCCAGGCTATGACAGAAGCCGAGACAAGATCATTGTCACTGTTGATGTTGACTCTGCGGGGCATTTCGAAAAACTGTTGCTGCCTGCGTCCTCGGCCACCGGAGAATCTCGCTCGAGACAGCGCCCGCCGCTCCTCCTCGGTGAGAGGTAGGAATCCAGAATCAGCCAGAGATGTGAGAAGTTGGCCTTTGAGATCTTCTATGTTGGCCAGAGTCTGCTGGCTCAAAAAGTTCTTGCGGCAGAACTGAAACTCCTTACCGCCGCCGCCCGTGGACTGGCACACTCGCTTCCAAGCTAGATAGGCGTTGTATATGGTGAGTAGATCTGAATCGCCTCGTCGGAAGAGCATACGGGCATTATCTGCCTGTGCTCGCTGCCCAAACGGTGCAGAAAAGGGTGATTTAGAAGACAGAATGGCAGCGACCGTGATGGCCATATCCAAGCATTTAAAGATGACTCCCAGCAAAATGAGCTTTCCCAGGAAAACATCGAGTGGCAGCCTCGCCAGTTGGTGTCCAAGCGGTGTCAACTCCTCAGCTTGCGTCAGGGCACGAACATCAACGAGAGCGTCGATGGCACGGCGCATATTTTTGGCAGATGGAGGGTCCAAGGCACCACCCAAGGTCTCCTCGATCCCGCCAATCTTGCAGATCTTGACCCGAATCGCCAAATCTTGCAACGAAAGCCGTAGCATCTCGGGTGTCTGCTGGTCGCTCATCAAGTTATCGTGGCGATGCTTGGTGAACATGTGGAAGCAGAGTCCTTCTTGCACTCGACCGGCTCGTCCTCGCCTCTGCTTTGCGTTCGCCCGTGAGATAAAGGTATCAATTAGGCGCGACAGTTGTCGCCTCTCGTCGAATCGCATCTCGCGATGCTTGCCTGTATCTATCACACAGGTCACATCGGGGATGGTGATACCAGTTTCGGCAATGTTGGTAGCTAGAACAATCTTGCGTATGCCTGGGGGTGGGACGAGGAAGGCCGACTCTTGATCCTCTGTTGCAATTGTAGAATGTAGGGGATAAACGAGCCATTCTTTGGCAAATCTAGGATCTCCTAGGAGCATGTCGTTCAGTGTGCGAATCTCAGCAATGCCTGGCAAGAATATTAGGATGGCTTTGCTGTAATTGATCAGGCTGTCGTCAATGGCAATGTGGGCTATCAACTGAACAATTAGGTCGAACTCGATGCGATATTCGTCGAGTTGAGCCAGTGTCGACCGAGTCCTGGATGAATATCCTGCCAGACTCTTGGAGATGTCACTCTTGGGGTTCTCTCCTTCACTCTCGGCCAGGTCATCATCAAGATCGACCATCTTGTCGACCTGAGAATCGGCGGGTGTATATCCAGTGAGATCAATTGCGTCCTCAAGGTAGCGGACTTGTACCGGAAACGTTCGTCCAGGGACGTTGAGAACTGGTGCTCCATCGAGGTACGCCGAGAAGCGGTCGGCGTCGACGGTGGCTGACATGAGAACAACTTTGAGATCCTTGCGTCTAACGAGGAGCTTCTTCAAGACAATCAGCAGAAAGTCACTGTCGATCGATCGCTCATGGACCTCGTCAAGAACCAAATGTGTCACTTCTTGGAGATCATTCGAGCCTTCAAGCATGCGCATCACAATACCAGTGGTCGCAAACACAAGCCTTGTTTCTCGGGAAGTGTTGGCCTCCAATCGAATCGAGTAGCCAACAAGAGACCTGTTGGTTCCAAGGTCGTTTCGATTTTCACCAAGCTCCTCGCTCACGCGGCGAGCAAGAGAAATAGCAGAGATACGTCGCGGCTCTGTGCAATATATCTTGCAAGGTTTTCCTTGCGAGAGCTGGTGCTCTAATAAGAACGATGGGACTTGAGTACTCTTTCCACTGCGTACGAGTGAGCTCATGTCCTCTAAAGGGGGAGGAAAATACTATACCATCCAGTCTCACCGCAAACAATCACAACCTGGTTGTCATCAACGGCATTCAAGACCTGTTGCCTAAAGTTCCACATGGGGAGTTGCATTCGGGATTGCTGGGCTTTTGTCAATATCTGTCAAAATCAGGGGGTTCATCACAAGGCTTACCAGCATCGTCTGGAACTTGCGTGTGCTAGACTTTTCGGCCCAGATCCTCTGATAATACTCTCCATTAGTGGTTTTGTGCCTGGGACGGTCTTGGCCGCCATCATCAGCCGAGTCGTTTAGAGCTTTGGCGCCTCTGCCCCTAAATGCTCCTTGAATTATAACGCCATCTTCAAGCTCTTGATCGTGTCTTTCACGAACAAGTGTCCTCAAATCCCTCAACACGTTTCTGTCTTGCTTATCGACTTGAGCTTTTCTTGCTTCAGCAAGCTCAGACCAAACATCCTTCCAAACGTGTGGGAGTCTGATTACAACCTTCTCCTCTTTGGGGTTACCACTAAATGTGTAAAAGAGTGCTGCTGTAGAAATGTAGGCCTCGGATTGCTTGGAATCTGGGGTTGCTACGCCAGTCATCGTGAAAGTGAAATGATAGGGGTCGGTAATGATCTCAATGTCAGACGAGGTCGCCGCTGGTGGTGGTTCCTGTGGCTTCGTCCAGAAAATATCTAATGAGTGGCGATTTGCATAAGAAGTCTCGGATACGACGATGTATGAGACTTTTACCAAGGCATCCCTATATCCCTCAGTGAGCAAAAACAGGTACATCTAACCCAATTGAAAGAGATCCAAAAACTGACCTTGAACGACATGCCTCCTCCAAGGCTCTTCTGGGACTGACTCCAGTCCATTTTCCAAAGTCGCGGATAACAGTTTTGGTCCCATCGGCCGAGTTGACGACGGTCCGACTCTCTCCAGTGCTTTCGTCAACTTCATTTTGGGGCAAAGATGCGAATAGTCCACCAATGTCGTCCTTATCTTCGTCTGACTCGGCCAAGATCTCAGCGGCAATTCGTTCAGCCTCGTTGGCAATGTCGTCTTCATCTGTTTCCTCCGGTCCTGTCTCATCTGGTGTCGAAACTGCTTCTGCTTCAGTTTGGGGCTGACTTTCCTTCTTCGCTGCAGCAAACTCTTTCTCCAAGTCGATCCTCTGAGCTTTCCACTGCATTTCAGCTTCGTACTTGTCAAACAGCACATCGGACTCGATCTTTCTGATCTTAGCCTCAAGTTTCGCCACGGCAAGCTCCTCATCCGCGTCCGCCGCCTGATACTTGTCCGGTCGGTTGTGCCCGCGCTCTATCTCTAGAAGCTTGGCCTTGGTCTCCAGATACTTGGGAGCAAGCTCGTCAGGCTCAATGTCGCTATCACAAGCGACAATCATCTTCTTGGCCGGCGAAGAGCCCTTAGCTGGTTTACCCTTGGATCCGGCAGGCTTCTTCTTGCGGCCCTTCCGCGCGTCAAAATGACGAGGAGTGCTTGAGCGAGTTGGGACTGGACTATCTTGAGGAGTGTCTGAAAAATCATCACGGTCAGAATGGATAGATGCTTGGGAAATCAAGAGACGAACCAGTTGTGCTCCTGGGCACTGGCTTCGACTTGGGCTCATAAGCCGGCAGCTCATCAAGAGGGCATTCCCGAGCCAACCAGTCTAGAGCTTCTTCGAGTCCCCAAATCGAGTCTCTACCCGTGGATGAGACATTTGGGGCAATATCCAGGATGTAATGTGTTACAGCTCCAATGCGCTCGCTGGGAAACTCGACAGCGGCTAGGGTCTGCTGCAAGGTCCAAAGGCGTGTGATCATATCTTCTTCTGGAGGCATCTTGCCTGCACCAACGCTCTCGGATGAAGTCAGACTCGAAGCGGCGAACCGATTTTCAGCTTGAATTAAATCGAGTATGTGGTCCATCAACTCTTGCGGGAGCCACTTGAAGCTATTCACAGAGTCGGCTTGGCTTCGGAGAAGGCGACGGTCGGTATCAAGGCGGGTCCGCTGACGTTGAGCGTCTTTCTTGGTTTTAATCGCGTGTTTTTCGACGAGGAGCTGTAGCTCAGATTCCTCCAATTGCCTCTCGAACTCTTCAGGGCTCAACGGTTTGGCCTCTGCAGTCGTGTTGCCAGGCGTTGCAGACGACGAAGGAGGGGCATTCTGCGTGGTTGGAGGGGCATCTTGGCCCTTGACAGCAGAGCTCGCGGCAGGGTTCGATTCAGGCTCAGGAACCTCAGGTCTGGGCTTGGAGGCAACGGAAGTGGTCGCAAATCCGCGGGCAGGGTTGGCGGCGGGCTTCTTCTTCTTTTTTGCGCCAGCCATGATGAACGGCGCGTAGGAGAAGAGAAGAAAAGCGTAGTATGGGTGAAAGAGAGCTTGAAGATCAGGCTACGATATGTAGGCCTCGCCAAAAAGGCGCGAGTATCTGCGTCCTGTCTCAGATCGGCCGTCGCCTTGCAGGTTGGATGATCGAAGATCTAAAGTCTAGATCGAATCAGCCTAAAGAAAGGGTGCGCAAGTAATGAAGGTGGAGAGGTTGTGACGCAAGGGTTTTGATCTGTGGATCTATAAAGGGAAGAGAATATTCAAGAGAGTAAATAGTAAGCCATTGTTACCTTTGTCTTTGTATGGCGGGATAGACCTGAAAATACTCGGTCTGCAAGGCACATGCAAGTTGAACATTTCTCATCAACAATAGGTAGGTTGAGTTGGGCCATCTCGAGTCAGTCTGATGTTGCCCAGCTGGAGCGATGCGTCATATGGGGTTAGGTTTCCAGCGGCTCAAACCCCTCCAGGCCTTTCAGGGCTCTTAACCCCACTAACCAAACTCCACTAAGGTACTTGGAGGTAAGGTACTGTACCCTGCCCCAGGTGGGCTAAATTAACAGCCCGCTGGGCGCCTTAGGTAACCTAGGTAAGGTACCTACCGAAGGTCGGATAGTTGAATGCTGGACACATTGTTGCTCAGACGTGGGGTCAGTCAACGTCGATATTTCCATCCTCACCCCGACGAATTTGGTGCCCGAAAAAACGAAAATACACCACCAACAATACCATCACCACTCACCACGGTTCCCTTCCCCTCCGACGAGAATCCACGCCTCACGTTTGGCGTTTGCGAGCTCTGGTAGCCCCAGATGAGTTCATCCGTGCAGACGCCCACTTCCGTCTCCGATCCCTACAATGTCTAAAGTCGACTCCTCCGATTCTGGCGCCTCGCCCAGTCTCGACATTGCCTCCGTAAAAAAGGCCCTGGCCTCTTCTTCGACCTCTGTCCGAATAGCCCAGCTGCGCGTAATCGAGGACAAGCTCGCCCAGAAATGTGCGCACGCCCTAGACGAATCGTCTTCCAAGATCCCACCAGCCAACTGACCCCCTTCTTGCAGCCCTCGATAGCTCCTCGATTCTACATCTCCTCCAGCTCCTCTTTGGTACCTACGCCTTCTACGCCGACAGAGAGTCTCGTCTTTCTGTTCAACAGTGTCTGGTTGCTCTGATCTCGGCTGGCGTCGACTCCAAAACCATCTCTCCGCTCATTGCCGCCCTGCGCAAGGAAAGCCAGAAACATGGCATTGCTCCCACCAATGCATTCGTCCTGGTCGAATGGTGCAGTCTGTTTATGCAGCACCTTTCCAAAACTTCGCTTTGGGAAGAATTCGCTTCGGACATCCTTCTGACTGACGCTGATGCCTTGGAAAAGTGCCACCAGCTTGTCTCCAGGAAGTCGGTAGCCCGCTCTGCCATTGTTGTTACAAGGAGAGGTCTGAGAAAACTATTTTCCTTTCCTGACTCTAGTGAGAAACGGTTGTCCAGTGCTGTCAATGTTCTCTCTGCGAAGGGAGCTCAGCCCACTTCGAGGAATGCCATCTTGCTGGGTGTCATTGCTGGTGTTTCTGCCCGGAAAGAACACCTTCGGCCTGTTCTTGATTCTCTGAAGTCAAAGTACTATGAATTCTTCAACAGAGAGCTTACTGGCTCCCGTACCGCTATCCCGGAGTATTTGGTTCTGGGGCTTGGAGACTTCTTCGTGTCGTTTGCAACGCTCGACAAGGTTTCCAAGGAACTGGTCCCAACTCTTGAGAAGGGTCTCTTACGTGCGCCCGAGGTCATTCTCGGCGGCGTGCTCACGCCGCTCGTTCGCTCTCTGCCTGACAGCTTCGACTTGTCCACGGTCCTTGAACAGAAGCTCCTGAAGCCTCTTTTATCAAACGTCAAGTCCTCCAACGCAGCTATTCGTGTTGGCGCTTTGGAAGCTTTCCGCGCCCTAGTCAGCCAATGTAATGATGGTGATGCCATGGACAAGGTTATCAACGAGATCGCGACTCCCCTCAAGTCGGGTAAAATTGCGTCTCCTGACCACCGCATTCTGCATGCGCAAATGCTTGAAGCTGCACCTCTCACCGATTCAAGTGCCGACAAAGTCGCCAACGCCTTATCCGCTGTCGCCGGTAAAGAGGGCAACGAGGGTGCCCTAGCGGCAGAGACTTCAGCTCTAGCGAAAGCCATAGTCTTTATTCTGGACAACGCGGGTGAGATACCAAAGACCGTCCTGGATCCAATCACCAAAGGACTCGCAGATAAGAAGGCTCCTTCTCGGAAGTGGTGGTTGCTGCGCGTTGGCCATGTCTTACAGGGTCTTACTGAAGCACAATCACCATCTCCGGCAATGTCTGGTTTTGTTGAGGCTGTGATACCAAAGATCATTACGACCTTCACCGAGGTTACAGCAAATGCTGCCGCGGCTGCCCAGAATGGCCTCATCGTCGGTGCCTACATTCTGACAGCTATAACTCCTCACGTCCGGCGTCTGTTTCCTGATTCGCCGGTTGACTCTGCCTTGACCAAAGCGTCTGTGGCCAAACAGTCCTTGTCTTTGGATCCCAAACCCTCATTTCTCCTAAACCATCGAATCTACTCCAAGGTCACGGCGGAGGAGGATCTAAAATGGTTTGCACGTGCTTTGAGTTCGGTCTTCCAAAGCCTTGAGCAGGCAACAGACAAGCAAGTCGCCCTCGCTTGGGCCGAGGCCAAAATCTATCTTATCACGGCTCCTGGTGTTCCTTCAGCAGTCCAACAAGAGGCAACCAAGACCCTTACCGAACTTTATACACGCAGTCCGAAGCTAGTATCCGATATCATTATCAATGGCCTCTGGGATCACCTGGAACATGCTGGACCTTGCGACAAGGACCAATCATCAGATGCTTACAACTTGGTACAGGTTGTGAGGGCCATCTGCTTGACTCCCAAGGATGTGGAGAAATCAGGCAAGGACATCTCCAAGGATCAGCTAGAGCTGCAAGCAAACAACCTCTTGGTGTTGGCGCGCCCAGAGTTGATTCCTAGGGCGAACTGGATCGACCTATGCCTTCGTATGGAAGTTGACCCCGGTGACCTTGTCCGAAAATACCAAACCGATCTCCTCAAAGAGATAGAAAACAAGACGTCTTTCAACCAAAAGGTTCAGTTTGCCACCTCCACGTTTTAGATACCGAGTATTAACCACGGGTTATAGTCTGATGTAGTCAAGAAGGCCGCCTGCAACGCAGCTGCTGACCTGGCTTTCGTTGCGCCGGAAACCACCATCCCACGATTACTAGAGTTCATCAGCCAAGACCTTGCTGTTGACCAGCTCCGGGATGTCGGCCCCGTAGAAGCGGCCATCTTCCGAACTCCCGAGGGCACTTGCTTTGTCGATGTGCTCGCCAAGAAGTCCCAGCAAGTTGTGGACAAGAACGAGAAGGATTACGACATCCTCAAATGGGAACAAGAACTTAGGAGTCAGATCGACAAGAAGAAAGGTCAACAGCGAAAACTCACCGCCGAAGAAAATGCAAAGGTCAACGCTCAGCTCAAAAAGGAGAGCCAGATCAGGCAGTCAATTCGCGAGGTCGAAGCGCGACTCCTGCGAGGCATCGGCATCATTAAGAGCCTGGCAACTGGTCCGCCAACAGATGCTACGCAATGGCTAGGTACTGCCGTCTCATTGCTCATGGGTATCATGGACGCAGGTGCCAATATGATCACGGGTGATGCGGCACCTTTGGCATACATCGTTTGCTCCGAGAAGGTCGCTGAACGGTTGGGCTCGATGAGACCATTCGTCGGAGTGGCAGCACTGAGACTCCGCGACGTATCACTAGCAGAAAACTATCAGGAGGAGGCTCTTGAGGACTTGATCACAAGAGTGCTATATCGTTTGCGATTTGCAGGCGAGCAGCGACCATTTGATCCGGTGTCGCTCATCTATGCATTGCCTCTTATACTAGGTATTCTCCGGAAAGGAGGCATTGGCAGCACAGCTGACGACGGGGATGCTCAGCTTGTTCTAGCCATTGAATTTTTGTCGTTCCACACCGACGTATGCTCTGATGAGGCCGTTCCCCGAGCTGAGCTTCTATCCGTCCTGATCAGCTCCATGCAGAACTACACTCAGCATTACAAGCTTATCAAGGACTGCTTTGCTGACATGTGTCGCTGCATTGCCCCCAACATGAACCGCGAGGAGATGGTCGTCCTGGCAAAGGGAGCTTTGGTGTCTCATACTGAAGTCCGATCCTCTGTCCTACAGTCCATCAGTGCCGATGTTGACATGAGTGAGCTCGGCAATTCTGATGAGATTTGGCTTGCCGCACACGATGACGAAGAAGAAAACCAGGATCTTGGTCAGGAAATTTGGCAAGAGAGTGGTTTCGAAGTCGCAGCTGAGTTACCACTGAGGGTGCTGCCTTTCGTCGAGAGCAAAGACGCTCAACTGCGCCGTGCCGCTGCCCGCTCCCTATCCGAGGCGGCCGGCTTACACGAAGAGTCTCTGGACCCGGTGCTCGAGCAGTTGAAGGCCACTTACACTGAACTTGCGAAACCCCGAGTCCAGCAACTCGATGAATATGGAATGCCCAAGAAGATGGATCTCTCTGATCCTTGGGAGGCCAGGCATGGAATCGCAACTGCATTCAAGGAACTTACCCCAATTATCAAAGCCAGTCAGCTCGATGCTTTCTTCGACTTTTTGATTGATGCTGGTCCTCTTGGAGACAAGAACGGTGCCGTTCGAAGTGAGATGCTGGATGCTTCGATCCGGGCCATCGAGGTCCATGGGAAAGGCATTCTCGATCATCTTATGGCGAAGTTTGAGCAGACTCTGGAGCAGCCAGACAAGAGCAGCGATGCTGCCGATCGTGTCAATGAGGCCGTCATCATCATGTATGGTGCACTGGCACGCCATCTGAATCCCGGCGATCCCAAGATTCCGACTGTTGTTGACCGACTCGTGGCGACTTTGAGTACACCCTCCGAAACGGTGCAGTATGCCATCGCCGAGTGCCTTCCTCCACTCATCCGGGCTTGTCCAGAGCAATCATCCAAGTACTTTGAACAGATCATAGAGCAACTCCTCACATCTAAGAAGTACGCCGTTCAGCGAGGTTCCGCCTATGGCTTAGCCGGCCTTGTGATGGGTAAAGGAATATCGGCACTTCGGGAATATCGCATTCTTTCAACTCTCACCGATGCGATGGAGAACAAGAAGGAATCCAATCAGCGTGAGGCTGCACTGCTAGCATACGAGCTGCTGTCGACCATGCTTGGACGTCTTTTTGAGCCGTATGTGATTCAGATCGTACCTCAGCTGTTGACGGGCTTTGGTGACAGTAACGCCAATGTGCGAGATGCTTGTCTTGCGGCAGCAAAAGCATGCTTCGGAAAGTTGAGCTCTTATGGTGTCAAGAAAATCATGCCAACGCTTCTCAATGGACTTGAGGAACAGCAGTGGAGGAGTAAGAAGGGCGCCTGCGATCTTCTTGGTGCCATGGCATACCTTGATCCTCAGCAGCTCGCAAACAGTCTACCTGATATCATCCCTCCGCTCACTGGCGTGCTGAATGATAGTCACAAGGAAGTCAGGGCTGCGGCGAACCGAAGCTTGAAGAGATTTGGTGAAGTCATCAATAACCCAGAAATCAAGAGCTTGGTCGATATCATCCTCAAGGCACTCAGCGACCCTACCAAGTACACTGACGAGGCTTTGGATTCTCTCATTAAGGTTCAGTTCGTCCACTACCTCGACGCACCATCCCTTGCACTCGTTACCCGCATTCTGCAGCGTGGCCTGGACGATCGTTCCAACACCAAGCGCAAGGCAGCCCAAGTCATTGGCAGTCTTGCTCATCTGACCGAGAAGAAGGACGTTATCATGCATCTGCCTGTGCTTGTCGCTGGCCTCAAGCTTGCTGTCGTCGATCCGGTGCCTACTACCAGAGCCACGGCATCCAGGGCGCTCGGTTCCCTGGTCGAGAAGCTCGGAGAAGACACTCTGCCCGATCTTATCCCCGGTTTGATGCAAACCCTCAAGTCGGATACTGGAGCAGGCGACCGACTGGGATCTGCGCAGGCTCTCAGCGAAGTTCTCGCAGGGTTAGGAACGACAAGGCTCGAGGAGACAATGCCAACTATTCTTCAGAACGTCGAATCCTCGAAACCTGCCGTTCGCGAAGGTTTCATGTCCCTCTTCATCTTCCTTCCGGTCTGCTTTGGTAACAGTTTCGCCAACTACCTTGGCCGTATTATCCCGCCTATTCTTGCGGGTCTTGCTGATGATGTTGAGTCCATCCGTGAGACTGCTCTTCGCGCGGGTCGCTTGCTTGTCAAGAACTTCGCGGTTCGTGCCGTCGACCTCCTGCTTCCAGAACTCGAGCGTGGCCTGGCGGATGACAGCTACAGAATCCGACTTAGCTCGGTTGAACTGGTGGGAGATCTCCTGTTCAACCTTACGGGTATCAAGGCTGGCACAGAGCCTGGTGATGAGGATGAAGAGGTTGTGAGGGAAGCGGGCGCTTCACTCAAGGAGAGTCTTGGAGAAGACAAGCGTAACAAGATCCTCTCCGCTCTGTATGTGTGCCGTTGTGACACGGCTGGAGCCGTCCGCTCAGCCGCCATGATGGTTTGGAAAGTTCTTGTGCACAGCCCCAGAACTCTCAAGGAGCTTGTGCCAACCCTTACGCAACTTCTCATTAAGCGCTTGGGAAGCTCGAACATGGAGCACAAGGTCATTGCCAGCAATGCTCTTGGAGAGCTTATCCGAAAAGCAGGAGACGGTGTTCTCGCGAGTCTTCTCCCTACCTTGGAAGAAGGTCTCCAGACTTCAACCGATGTCGATGCCAAGCAAGGTATCTGTCTTGCTCTTAGGGAGCTGATTTCTTCTGCTTCGCCTGAAGCGCTTGAAGATCACGAGAAGACACTTATCTCTGTTGTTCGTACAGCTCTTACAGACTCAGACGAGGATGTACGAGAGGCCGCCGCTGAGGCATTCGACTCCCTCCAACAAATCTTCGGCAAGCGAGCAGTTGACCAAGTGCTTCCCTTCCTTCTTAACCTTCTGCGGTCCGAAGATGAAGCAGACAACGCTCTATCGGCCCTCCTCACGTTGCTCACTGAGACGACACGATCAAATATCATCTTGCCTAACCTCATCCCCACGCTTACGACGCCTCCCATCTCGGCCTTCGATGCAAAGGCATTGGCCTCGCTTTCCAAGGTTGCTGGTCCTGCGATGAACAGGCGTCTGCCAAACATCATCAACTCTCTCTTGGACAATGAGATCAACTGCAAGGAGGATGGTCTCCGTGAAGAGCTGACGAGTTCTTTCGATACCGTCATTCAGTCCATTGATGAGTACGACGGCCTCAACACGGTCATGAACGTTCTCCTGCAGCTTGTCAAACATGATGACCACCGCCGAAGAGCGGCTACTGCCCGCCACTTGCGCAGTTTCTTCTCTGCTGCCAGCGTGGATTATTCCCGATACAACCAGGATATCATCCGTTCGCTTCTCAACTCGTTTGACGATAGCGACGCAGATGTTATCAAGGCTGGTTGGGCAGCGCTCAGTGAATTCACCAAGAAGCTACGCAAGGAGGAGATGGAGTCGCTGGTTATTTCTACTCGACAGACTCTTCAGCGTGTCGGCGTCGCAGGTGCGAACCTGCGTGGTTTCGAGCTCCCCAAGGGTATCAACGCCATTCTGCCAATCTTCTTGCAAGGCTTGATGAACGGTACCGCGGATCAGCGAGTCCAGGCCGCTCTGGGTATCTCCGATATTGTTGACAGAACTAGCGAGGCCTCGCTGAAGCCATTCGTTACCCAGATCACCGGTCCTCTGATCCGAGTGGTTTCGGAACGTGCGACTGAAGTCAAATCGGCCATTCTCCTCACACTCAACAACCTTCTGGACAAGATGCCGACGGCACTCAAGCCTTTCTTGCCCCAACTTCAGCGTACATTTGCCAAGTCTCTTGCCGACACGTCCAGTGAAGTACTGAGGACCAGAGCTGCCAAGGCACTCGGCACCTTGATCAAGTACACGCCCCGTATCGATCCTTTGATTGCCGAACTGGTCACTGGATCAAAGACGGCCGACCCTGGTGTCAAGACTGCCATGCTCAAGGCCCTGTACGAAGTTATTAGCAAGGCGGGTGCCAACATGGGTGAGGCGTCACGAGCTGGTGTCCTGTCGCTGATTGATATGGACACTGATGAGAGGGACGATACTATGACCGTTACAAACGCGAAGCTGCTGGGCGCTCTGATCAAGAACGTCCCTGAGGAGGCCGCCGTGGGTCTGCTGAAGAACCGGGTTGTCACCTCGCATTTCTCCCACTCGTCTGTGCTCGCTCTGAACGCTGTCTTGGTTGAATCACCCGAGATTCTACTCCAAAGCGCCTTGGTGGACGACCTGCCCGAGCTCCTATGTCAGGGCATTGCAAATAAGAACGTAAGTTACTCTGCGGGTGATTCTGGGTGAGACTTTGATGGCTGACACTCATAATAGGTGTTTGTGGCAGACAACTGCATTCTGGCCACGGGCAAGTACTTGCTTTCGGACTCGCCCAAGAGTTTCGAGACCACCAAGGGAATTTTCGAGGCGCTCGCGTCAGTCGTGCAACCAGGCAACGCAACTGACTCACGACGACTTGCGTTGGTCATTATACGCACGCTCAGTCGTACCGACATGGAGCTGGTTCGACCCCACGTTGCCCTGTTGGCCCAGCCCATCTTTGCAAGCGTCCGGGACCCCGTCATTCCCGTCAAGCTCGCGGCAGAGGCGGCATTTGTGGAGCTGTTCAGTGTAGCGGACGAAGAGAGCCGCATCTTTGACAAGTTCATGGCGGGCCCCGGAGCGGATCTGCAAGCCAACACTAAGAGGAGCATGGGAGACTACTTTAAGCGTGTTGCCATGAGACTTGGCTCGCAGTCCCGCGAGAGACGTGAAGCGGAAGGAGGACAGGGAGGATTAGGCTTGTCGAACGACGAAGTCGACGATGAGAGGGAGATATGGAGTGTGGGAAAGGTTGATGTAGGGAGCGACGCATTTTCGTAAACGCTTTTACGAGCGAGCACGCCATTGTGAGCCGATGCTACATATCATGATGAAAGATTATATTTAACGCAACATACCCGTTACTCGACATGGCCCATTGATAGCGTAGTGTGCTTCTGTTGCGATCCCAATCTTGGAGTTTGGACGAGACGAGACGACAGATAGTTCGCTGGTATTTTAATGACCACATGGACATATCCGTCAAGTACAATTATGCATTCTATATAGGATGTTATCGCTGCCTTGAGTAAGTAACCAATCGATGGGTATGTTCTTCAAAGAGGAACAGACGGCTACTGATATCATGTACATGGATAACCCCGTAGGTAGTCTCTTGCTACCGTGACGGAAAACATAACTGGCATCCATCCATTCATTCATTCAAAATAGCCTCCCAAGGTTCAATTGCGTCTCATGATAATGTTCTTCAAGTTGAAATGCGAGAACGCGTCCAATATTATCGATACCTTGAGGATCATCGACATTGACATTAGGTTGACGTCGGAGGCAATACTCCGAGCTCGATTCACGAACGAAGTCAAATAAGTTTACGAATAATTCTGATTGGGACAAACCAAGCTGATCAACAACCCCACCTTTTGAATGGCCCTATGACAAGGGAGGAGTCACGTGCGTTGGTCGGCGGTGACTCAACACTCCAGCAGAGCCCTCGCTTAGTGCAACAAATGGAGACTAGCGCGTCTGAACCCACAGCCCCAAGAAAGGAATGTGCGTGATCGAGAAATTCTGGCCTCGCAAACCCCTCTCACTCTCAGTCTTCATCCAACATCCATCGAGGACCGGCCATCACCACTAACCGACAGACAAGATGTAAGTCTTTCGGATCGATCAACACAGCACAGGAGGCGATACGGAGAGAGCTTTGGAAACAGTATTTGTGCTGGATGCAGATGCTTTCGATGGTCGCCCCCATGATTCCGAGCCTGAAAAGTACATGACCGATATCTGAGTGGACTGGTGGCTAATCAATCGTCTTTTCTCACTGCAGGGTCAATCTGCGAACCCAGAAGCGCCTGGCCTCTTCGGTCATCGGCTGCGGTCAGCGCAAGATCTGGCTCGACCCCAACGAGCAGAGCGAGATCTCCAACGCCAACTCTCGCCAGACCATCCGAAAGCTCATCTCCGATGGCCTCATCATCCGAAAGCCCACCACCCAGCACTCGCGATCGCGCGCCCGTGAGCTGAACCTCGCTCGACGAGAGGGCCGACACCGTGGCTACGGTAAGCGCAAGGGTACCGCCGATGCCCGTATGCCCAGCCAGGTCCTCTGGATGCGCCGCCTCCGAGTCCTCCGCCGTCTCTTGGTCAAGTACCGTGCCAGCGGAAAGATCGACAAGCACCTCTACCACGAGCTGTACCACAGCAGCAAGGGTAACACCTTCAAGCACAAGCGTGCCCTGGTTGAGCACGTACGTGTTACCCATGATACCCGGCCACGGTGGCCACCACGAGGGACGACTGCTGACAAGGAGATGAACAGATTCACCGTGCCAAGGCTGAGAAGGCTCGTGAGAAGGCTCTCGCGGAGGAGATGGATGCCAAGCGTGCGAAGAACAAGGCTGCCCGTGAGCGCAAGCAGGAGCGTGCGGTGGCGAAGCGAAATGCTCTCCTTGCTGAGGAATAAGTCGCCTGAACGACAACTTTTCGGTCTTAAGAGGAGGCTGCATTCGGAGTCTACGGGTTGGGTCTTTTTTTACGCCCTTCTGGTTTCTACAGTCGTACCGGCGGGGTTCTGGCATGTAGCATTGAAAAATGGAATCGATGATGCTCGGATGCCTGGATGTTTTCCCCAATGCCATCTGCTCGTGAGCATTGCTGTAGCTCAACACACCCTCGGTATCACAGGTGTTCAAAATAATGTGTGCTGTTTGTCTTTATTCTTCTGGCGTGCGCTCCGTGATTTTTGTTCAATGCGACGAATAATGTGCAGATTACCAAGGGTCATGTCCAGTTGTGATACACCAGCAACACGGCATAGATTGCAGCAAACTAATGGTTCAGTTGAGGTTCGAAAAGTCTCAGATACATTGGATATCTTCTATTGGTACCTAAGGAGGGGTCAAGAATGGAAACGTTGGATATCAATAAACTACGATCAACCGGTGCTTCATTGGGGAATCATAACCAGAACGAGGTGTGAAGATGTACGACAAGGATAAGAAGGAGAAAAGACCTGATGATTAGGCAATTGATCGATCAAAGATATCAAGGTAAAAGATCAACCATAGGATTGGATCAGGTCCCTTCATATTGCCCCGTCTAGGTGGTGAGGGTGTGTGCCAGGGCATCTCCGCATGCTCCCGCCGAAGCGGAGGAACCAAATATGCTGTCTTGGCGGGTCACATCACGCCCAACTTTAGTTGATAATGAAGGAAAAAACGGAAAAGAGAGAACCATCTCGAAAAGGGTACCTAGAGAAATTTATAAGAGCCCGAGACCAGGGGGAGGATGATCTGAGCGTGTAGGACGACATGACTTCACTTCATTAGAAACAAGCAATACTTGGGCTGCGAGTAACAGAGGCCATCTTTAGTGGACGACCCCACTAGAACCGTCACATTCTAGCCACGTCCTCTGCGCATCAGGCGTTAAAGATGATATGTTCATGATGCTGGCAGGGGCTGGAAGCAGCCGTACAGGCTTGGTACTTTTCTTGTAGGTCACTCTTACAGTGACGGAGCCTCCCGTCCAGCCTCCTCTAACCGCTTGCTCCCACGCCGCTGCGCTCATCATCGAGTCTCGGCCTTTGCTCCTCCACCTCCAACCTCCACCAACTCCGCCTTCGTCTCTCTAGGCCCGTCCCGACACCGTCTCAGTCAATGACGTCCTGAGCGCGAGCACGCCCGCTAGACACTCGCAGTCTTGTTTGCTTCGCAGAGCGGTGCGAATAGATACCCTCCTCTACTTCTTCTCCCAATTGCACTGCGCTCTGCAACTCGTCAACCTCGGCCTGTCTCTCGTCGCCCGCCGATCGCAAACCACGCCATGTCTCTTGCTGGCGTGAGAGGTACCTCGCGTGTTCTGCGCGGCATCGCGAGGCCTATTGCTGTCAGCACGACATGCACCCGTCCATCGTCCTCCCTAGCTCTGGAGGATCAGCAGCAGGTTTGTTTCTGTTCAATTGGCTTGGCTCTTGTGTTGTAATCATGACTTCGGCTTCTGACGCTCTGTTGCTCTTCCACAGCTACTCTCAGCCCACCTTCGCAAGGCTGACCCCGCCGTCTTCGACATCATCGAAAAGGTTCGTTATGGAAGCGCTTGAAATACCTATTGCATGTGTCCCTTTTGTTAACCTCGAGTCTAGGAGAAAGAGCGCCAAAAGCATTTTATCAACCTCATTCCCTCCGAGAACTTTACCTCTCAGGCCGTCCTCGATGCTCTTGGCAGTGTGATGCAAAGTAAGCTCCTAAAGACGGCGAGCTTGGAAATAACCTGAAGCTAATGCATGTGTTCTTCCCTTGACAGACAAGTACTCAGAAGGATATCCGGGTGCTCGATACTATGGCGGCAACGAGTTTATCGATCAATCAGAACGACTATGTCAACAGCGTGCCCTCGAGTCGTTCGGCCTTGAATCCAAGTCATGGGGTGTCAACGTCCAAGGTCAGTCGCCGACATTCTCTAGCCCTCGCTATCCACTTTCACATGATATCGTTTATTCTGAGATTGCAAGCTAACGTTGGCTCTGAAGCTCTCTCCGGCGCTCCCGCGAACCTCTACGTTTACTCGGCTTTGCTTAACACCCACGATCGACTGATGGGCCTCGATCTGCCTCACGGCGGCCATCTGTCTCACGGCTACCAAACACCCACCAAGAAGATCTCGGCAATTTCAAAATACTTCGAAACGTTACCCTACCGACTAGACGAATCAACTGGTTATATCAACTACGACCAGCTCGAGGAGCTAGCACACCTTTACCGGCCAAAGATTATCGTAGCCGGCGCAAGCGCCTACAGCCGACTCATCGACTACCAGCGCATGCGAGAAATCTGCGACAAGGTCAATGCCTACCTCCTCGCCGATATCGCTCATATCTCTGGCATGATCGCTGCTAAGGCCTTGCCTGGACCCTTCGCTTACGCTGACATTGTTACCACAACCAGCCACAAGAGTTTACGAGGTCCCCGAGGTGCTCTGATTTTCTACAGGAAAGGCGTTCGGAAACAAAATCCCAAGACTAAAGAAGACATACTATACGATCTCGAGGGCCCTATCAACAACTCTGTCTTCCCTGGCCACCAGGGTGGCCCTCACAACCACACCATCACCGCCCTCGCCGTAGCTCTAAAACAGACACAGACCTCCGAATTCCAAGCCTATCAATCTCAAGTACTAAAAAACGCCAAAGCTTTCGCCAAACGACTGAGCGAGCCCAAGGGCAAAGGAGGACTCGGATACAAGCTCGTTAGTGGAGGTACTGACAACCACTTGGTTCTGGCCGATCTCAAGCCTCAGGGTATCGACGGTGGTCGAGTTGAGCGTGTATTGGAGCTGGTCGGCGTCGCTGCCAACAAGAACACTGTCCCTGGAGATCGGTCTGCCTTGGTCCCTGGCGGACTCCGCATGGGCACCCCAGCCATGACGACTCGCGGCTTCAACGAGGATGACTTTGTCCGCGTCGCGGATGTCGTGGATCGCGCCGTTACCATCGCCTCCCGCATCGATAAGAAGGCTCGAAAGGCGGCAGAGGAGAAGGGCGAGAAGAGCCCCGGAAAGTTAAAGATCTTCCTGGAGCATATCGGAAACGGCGAGACCGAACCCGAGATTGTGCAGTTGAGGAGCGAGGTTGAGGACTGGGTCGGCACATACCCTCTGCCATGGGATGCCTCCCGATAATAGATCTACGGTTCCCATTCAACTTGATAGGGATGAGTTCTTATGGGCCTGCAAGCCGGGTCCAAAGTCTTGTCACATTATGCTTGGTCGTGTCCAGGTAAAGCTGGGGAGGTGGATTACCGCCCTGTCTGAATGACTATAAAGGCTTGCGCCAACACGATGCGAGGCCGTTGCCTACGAACACATAGCTCTTGTTTTACCTCGTTCAACTGTCACCCGTCTTGCATCGCACCACATTTTGCATATAATCATCTGTAACTTAGGCCGACTCTCTATTCGAGCAAAATATAGGATATCAAACATCAAGTACCAGCTACTCTAAATAACAATGCCTCCTTGGCCAACAGTCCACCAACAAAGAGCCAAGTGTCGCCCAAGGTCGTAGAAGGATAACCAAACTACTTCTTGCTGTCTGACTCCCCAGACTCTCCAGGTGGATCAGGGACAGCAGTCGACTCCTTACCCAGTATCTTTGTCACGCTTGGCCTCGCCGCTACCCTCTCGTAATAGACCTTGAGGTTATCCAGCCCATCAAGGGCTTTCGGGCCCAGTTCTTCCTTTATGGTATTCAAAATAGGCCAGAGAGCGAAATCGGGCAGCGACAACTCTGGGCCAGCGAGGAAGGCTCCCTCGGCCTCGGCTGCGAAACCATCCCAGACTTGAAGCTCGGATTGCAAAGACTGGGGATTGCGCTTTTCAGTGCGGTTGTACTTTGGCAGGGTACGCCAGGTATCCAAGAGGGACATGCCGCGCTGGAAACGAGTCAACCGAGCAGCTAGATCCTTGGGAGTACGGGGGGTGCTGCCAGGCTTGCCGGGACCATAGCGGGCATCGAGGTACAGCATGATGGCGAGGTCGCCCTGGACGGTCGACTTGTCTTTATCAACAAACTTGACGGTGAGGCTCTCAGCGTTTGAGGGTGACGCAGGGTCAGAGCCTGCCGTGATGTTTCCTTTTGCGTAGTTGACGCCGAACTCGGCCAGCATGAGGGCGATGCGCATGTTGACCAGAGGATCCGCACAGGCAAAGAATCGAGGTGCGTTGCTCATATGCAGCACATCGAAGCCCTTGCCATAGTGCGCATCCCAGTCAAACTCGCTAGCGTGGTTCTCTGTTCCGAATGCCTTGAGCAGCTCGATGGCCTCGGGGGTCTGGCCGTTTATGACTGGATGAGCATCCTCGCGGGTCTTACCCTTGGCCCCCTGGCCCCAGATGAGAGCCTCCTCGCGGTTCAAGAATGTCCCGATCTGGCGGAACGTCAGAGAAATTCGGCCGCCATCGTGCACGAGCTCTGCTTCGGATTTTTGGTTCTTTGGTCGCTTATCCTGACGGATGGCGTGCAGCCACTTCATATTGCTCTGCAGGCCCAGTCGGCACAAGGAGTTGTGTGGTAGTTTGGCTCGTTGGATTTTCCTCTTGAGCTCAGCTGGTGCGGGTTCGGCTTGAGAAGGGTCCCTATCCCGTTTCTTTGTCCTGAACACCATGGTTCGCTCGGCGCCGAGGCTGACATTGGCGATGAAGGAACCCTTGACAATATCCAAGGTCTTGTCGCTATGCTCAGAGATGTAGTCGCTCCCGTCTCGGTAATACTGGATCAGGACGTGGTTCAGTGGGTGGCCGAGGTGTTTTTCTGTCTCGGCCTTGATGGCTAGGACGGTTGGAGAAAATGGCAGCAGTGGAGGAGACTCGTCTGATGGATGGCGGTAGACTGGGATGCTACCGTCTTGGCCGACTTCGCCTTGGACTGCGACAAGTCGTGGGACTTCGCCGCCTTGATGCGACATACGCTGCCACTGGACCTCATCGCGCAGTTTTTCGAAAACACCATCGATTAGAGTGTCTGACAGGACGTTCTCGATAATGTCGGTATCTCCTTCGCAGAGGCCCTTTTGTAGGAGATGGCCGTCTTCCTTTTCCGGCTGAGTTTTGGCGTTGTCCATTTCTTGGTTTACTTTGGGAGGTGATGTGTCGTTGTTCTTTTGGTCCTCGTTGTCCGTTTCTTGATTTACTTTGGGTGATGATTTGTTACTTTGCTCTTTGTCCTCGGTCGTGTTCTCGAGAGTTGATGGCTCCTCCTTGGCTTCAACCGCGTCTGGGGAGCTCTCTTTAATAGTAGCAGCCTCGGCCACATTTTGATTCTGTGCTACATCCGTTGAGTCTAACGTCTCTGTGGTCTCAGGCGCGCCATCAGGTTCCTCAGACTTCGATGGAGGTTTGACTTCTGAGTCACGACTCTCTGCTGCGTGTGTCGTCGACGCCTTTGTCTGAGGCTGAGTCGCAGCCGCTGCGGGGCTTGGCGAATCCGAAGCCAGTCGAAGGGCTGCCATGTTGTTGACAATTTCTGGTGTAAGACTTTTGCGGCGCACGCCCTCGTCCACCTCCGGCGGGATATTTCGTGGCTGTTCCAGACCCTTCGACGACGATGATGGTGACTTGTTGCGCGACACCTTGGGAGCCTTGGCCTTAGCCTTGGGCTTGGGCTTAGGCTTAGGCTGTATTTCCTCTAGGACCTCGTTATACGACGCGATTTCACATCCCGTGAGTTCAATCAGAGATGCAATTGCCGCAGTCTTTCTGGTCTCGGTGCGATAGCCGCAGCAGTCGTCGACGATGGTGATGGCCATGCCGTGACCTGCGGCATCGAGGGCTGTTGCATAGACGCCAACATTGGTGAGGGAACCACAGATGAATAGCTCCATGGCCATCTTAGCGCGCAGAATGCGAAGCAAGTGCGTCCCCTGAAAGGCTGAGTAATTGGACTTTGTTAGCTTGGTGTCGGTCTTTTGCCATGCCTCCTCAATGGCCGGGGCGATGCGGCAGCCAGTTGTGTCTACCTTGACACACACTGCTTCGTCGTGGCTGAGGAATGCCTCCGGGTCCGGCGGGCCGGCATCTCCAGTGTCCTCGGCCGGTACCTTTGGCCGGTCCCGAGATATCGATCGGGGTTTTGGGACGTCATCGGTGGTGATGATTTGCTCCTCGGCGACGGGTCGAGTTTCATGGAACTGTGACTGCACCCAGATAACATCGCCAACATCACGAAACGCTGTGGCCAACTTGATGGCTCGATCCACCAATCCCTCCGGTTCTGGGATTGGCAGAGCACCGTCTTGAGCTATAAAGTCATTCTGGAAATCAACGCCGATGAAGGCCTTGCGAGCCGTGATTTGGGGGAGAGAGGCTTGGTCAAAGGGAAACATGGCGCGGGTAGACTATTGGCGACAATGACAAGAAAGGGGAGGAAGGTGCTTGAAACGCCAGAGTTGGAGGGATAAGTATGCCGAGTATGCCCCTAGTCAAGTCAAGCTGGCAGCTTTGACGTCGGGGACTTGGGGCAAAGGATCGATAATGTTCAGGGTCGTGTTTGGGCAAAAACACATCGTGATGCAGACCAAGAGTATTCAAAATCCTGCAGAACACGCGCAAGTGCAGGGTAAGCAAAGCCGCGTATGTGTTTCAGGTTGCACTGTTGGGTCTGGCAGTTGTTGCTGTTGCTGTTGGTGCAAGGGTTGGCAGCCCAGCTCGTATATCTGGTGTTGATCCTTGTTCCGCCGTGTGCGACTCGGTGATGTTTTTAAAAGAATGTTGACCGCACTTATAGGAAAATGCAAGTTTGCCTACTACTGCCGCAGAACAAAAGCCTAGGAACTAGAGGGGCCAATGCGAGTGCCGGACTGGTCAGACAAAGCTAATAAGACTACTAATATGTATGCAGGGTTTCTCCCAAGGTAGATCCGCTTGGCTCTAGAGGGGGTGATCAGTTTGATAACGTTGTCACATCTGAAGTTGGTCAAGGTCAGGAATTTAGCTTTTATGTCATGTCATGAAACATGCAGCATGACATGCTAGCTCAGCCAATATCTGACATTAACGTGGGAGATGCAGGGTTTCAGCTCGTCGCTTGTGGTTTATTTCAAGTGTCGGTCAAGCTGTCACCGGGGAATGCCGCGCTGACATAAGATATATGATTGAAATATTCGCAACCTGCAAGGGAGCGGTAATGAAACACTGTCCGTTGGGTTGTATCTAGGATGTCGGATCCTCATTGCGACATCTCTTTCTTGTCGATCACTTGGTCCAGACTCGGACATATATTCAAGAGCCTAAGCAACCTTTAGCCCATGCCCGGCTACCCTGAAGAGTTTTTTTTGGGGGGGGAATGCCTTCTTGCCAGCCACTCCACGGGTACACGGCACTGTAGCCTAAAACGGTAGGCTTTGACAAAGAAGTGTCGATATGGTGACTCTGATGCCACTGGGTGCAAGTATCTCAAATGGAGAACACATTTTCCATGATAATCCCTGAGCTGTTTGACAATAACGATGCACGGACGCTAACAACCAACATCCTTACCATACCAAGACAAAGTTGGATTGCTTTGCTCTTGAACGCACCACCACAACCCAGTATTTGGAAAATGAAACAATGCTCATAGCTAATACGCGGCGTGACCCGTAGAGTGAATGCTACATATCAAATACATTTAACCAGACAATCATATACGTAGTGGACCTTACATGAGGTAGTACTTATCTCCAGGGTATGAGAAACGCATAGCTTGGATATGCCGAAGCTTATCCGGGTCGCATTTCGATAGAGTTACTCAGAGCTCCAACCTAGGTACCTCCCAACATCACCCATCCAAGTTCATCATCAATAACAGCTTTTCACCAGTTTTTTTTACACCTACGTCGCGCCAGATCTCATAACACACACACTTGACCTATGCAACAAATGAGAAACTAAGGCGCATCCATTCGCCCGTGCAGCGCTGCGTCCAAACTCTTCCTGCAGCTCATCGCGATGACGCCAAAACGAAGCCTCTCCCCGGCCGATGAGCAGCAACCTTCTCCAAAGCGCCCCCGAATAGATCATGACCAAGAGCAAGACCAAGATCAAGAATCAAAACCAGCAGACGATGGCCCGCGAGCCATCGAGTCTATGATGCCGACGCAGCATTATCAAGCGAGAATCGGCCTACAGCGCTCCATCGCAATGGTTCTCAAGCACGATGGTTTCGACTCAGCAAGCCCCGAGGCAATGGAGAGCTTTACTGGGATGGTGGAGTCGTGTAAGGGATATCCGTAACTTGGTACATGGCTTGTTGCTAACGCGCTTTGCCAGATCTTGAGGGCATGATCGACGCTGCCAAAACTCTAGCTCTCTCTGCCCGTCGCGAACATCCCATCCCCACCGATTTTGAGCATGCGCTACGGAGGCACAACGTGAGCATTGCATCGCTAAAGCCTCATCTGAGACCACCAGTAACGAAGCAACAACTTGCCCCAAGCTTCACCAACGTGATTCCCGAAGATCACGACGCGTACACAACACTACCGTTATTAGGCGAGGAGCTGAGCGGACAGCCAGACAAGGACGAGAAAGAATACGTTCCCGGGTCGTTTCCCGACTTCCCTAGCAAACACACCTACAAGTTTACGCCACAAGAAGATGTCAACATTCGCGATTCCAAGAAAATCCGAGAGCAAGCGGCAAGAACAGCTCAGCAAGGTGAAGATGCCCTCCGACGGCTGGTACGAGCCTCCAAGATGAGGAAGCAGAAGGAAGTCAAAACGCTTGTGGAGCGCGATGTGAATGGTAAAGAACGGTTCCGCCTATGGGAGTCGACAATGAAACGCTTCATGACGACCGAGGGACGGGGAGAACATACCGATCAGATGGAGATTGCGGACCACAGCATGATTGTCAACGGCGAAGTCTCGTTCTCGCGAAAGGAGGTACCAAGGGCAGGGAAACGGTCAACTAATCTGTCAAGCAAGAAGATGCTGTGACAACACTCCTCGAGGATGTACAACTATGGCTTACATGATACCCCAGAAAGAGTGGTTTGGAAATGGGCGGCGTACGGTGTTACTGGACTTGCTGTTTCTGATTTTGAGAACGGGATAGACCCAGCATCGATAGATGGGAGCATGAAAGCGGCTAAACTATTCGTTATATCACTGACTCGGCTCTCGATCCTTGGTTTTACGGTTGTCCCCATCTACAACTCGAGATGTAGGTGAATCATTATTGTGTGGTGGAGGTCGACGACAAACGCTAGCTGTACGTCCCCTTTCTTATTGTGAAGACTAACCGTTTGCACCGGCCAACTCTGTTTCCAAGATCGTCTAGAACCGAACGAAATCGCTAACCAGCCAGCTTACAGCCAAACTGCCATGTTGGCGTTGATTGATGAAACCATTCAGTACCTTATGCACCTTGAGGGAGGGCCAAGGCTGCTTCAAGTGAGGCGCAGAAATGTGGCTTAGAAGATGTGGCTGTTCCGAGCCCCGCGCGAGGCTGCTGAAAACCAAAGGGCGGAACAGCTGGTACGTATCTCCGTCTACGCACCACGCTATCCCAATCAAAGCGGAGCCCAAACGTGAGGCCCTAATTTTTAACCCACACAAAAAATCCCAATTTTGCCGGAGAAGCTCCCAAGATCCGACCCGGCCTAGGTTTTGCAGAGCAGCCCTTGACTTCACTCCTACTTCTCCCTCACGCACCTTGATCCTCTGCATCGCCTCGTCACCGCAACAATGGCCGAACAATTGATCCTCAAGGGCACTCTCGAGGGCCACGTACGTCGAACCCTTTCTGCCATTCCTTCCGCGCCGCCGACTGCTGCATCGCGACTGTAGCTGGCCTCGATCCGCTTCCTTCGACATGCCTGTAGTCGGCTTCGCGGAAGGAAATCAAGACCTTTTGAAGCGACGAACTTGGTGCTGACTGTCTGCAGAATGGCTGGGTCACCAGCCTGGCTACCTCTATGGAGAAGTACGTCGAAAACCGAAACACATAGCCGCCTCTGTTCAAGGCTCATCGACTGACTAACTGCGCTTCAGCCCCAACATGCTCCTGTCTGCCTCCCGAGACAAGACCCTGATCATCTGGAACCTCACCCGCGATGAGTCCCAGTACGGTTACCCCAAGCGATCTCTCCACGGCCACTCCCACATCGTCTCCGACTGTGTACGTTCACCTGGCACCCCGCCAACTCCGATAGCGTCCTGGCGACGAGGATGAAGCGAGAACTTGGGCTGATTGTTGGATTTAGGTCATCTCCTCCGATGGCGCCTACGCTCTGTCTGCTTCTTGGGACAAGACTCTGCGTCTGTGGGAGCTCGCCACCGGCACCACCACCCGACGATTCGTCGGCCACACCAACGACGTCCTCTCCGTCAGCTTCTCTGCCGACAACCGCCAGATCGTCTCCGGTTCTCGCGACCGAACCATCAAGCTCTGGAACACCCTCGGTGACTGCAAGTACACCATCACCGAGAAGGGTCACACCGAGTGGGCTTCTTGCGTCCGCTTCAGCCCCAACCCCCAGAACCCCGTCATCGTCTCCAGCGGCTGGGATAAGCTCGTCAAGGTCAGTCAGAAACACACGGGTGCTGCTCAAGCCCCTTCACACGTTACTTTTTACATGATGTTTGCAACTCAAGTATTTGCTACTTCAGAGCCTGCTTCTGCAGGCCATGAGACCACTATTCACCATTGCCCTGATTTCCACACTCTCACAACTTTTGCTCTCACTTCCTGGCTACGGCCCGTATCAGGCGATGATTCTAACAGCCTCGATAGGTTTGGGAGCTCTCCACCTGCAAGCTCCAGACTGACCACATCGGCCACACTGGCTACATCAACACCGTCACCATCTCCCCCGACGGCTCTCTCTGCGCCTCCGGTGGCAAGGATGGCACCACCATGCTCTGGGATCTTAACGAGTCCAAGCACCTTTACTCCCTCAACGCCAACGACGAGATCCACGCTCTTGTCTTCTCCCCCAACCGATACTGGCTGTGCGCTGCTACTGCCAGCAGCATCATCATCTTCGACCTCGAGAAGAAGAGCAAGGTTGATGAGCTCAAGCCCGAGTTCCCCGCTACCGGCAAGAAGAGCCGGGAGCCCGAGTGTGTCAGCTTGGCCTGGTCCGCTGATGGCCAGACTCTGTTCGCTGGTTACACTGACAACATCATCCGTGCCTGGGGTGTCATGTCGAGGGCATAAACGCTCTCTACTCTAAAAAAAAGAGGCGTGGTGACGATGACAGAGGCGAGCGGAAGAAGGTAGATCATTGGTGGGGCGTCAAATGGTTGGCTTCCTCGTTTGGTCTTTATTGATGCAAAGGAAGGGGGGGCGACTCAAATCTGACGAGGGCATCACGCATTTGCTGATTACAGGCAGCCCCTGAAAGTACCGGGATTCATCCTTTTGTTCTCCAATAAAGAACTCGAGTTTTAAAACAAGCTATCGTGCCTCAAGTGACTGTTGTTTCAATTTGCATCTTGACTCCATGGGCTCTTATTACGGTCCATTGCCTGCCGTGAAGTTGCACTGCTTGCCCCGGTAACCACCTTGTTGATGAATTGACGGTGTTCACCTTATTAAATAACCATGTCTCTTGGCCCGCGCCCTCACAGCACTGCATACACTGCTTACAAAAGCGATGTAACAGTTTGAGTCAAGAAAACGTCGACGGACATAGAATGGCGAACTTTTTATCAAATTTCACTACCATGCTACACTGGAGCTTTCTTTCTAAGGAGGACGCCGAAACGGACAATATTGTACACCATGCTTTCATTTACTTTGGTTCCTTTTCACCAAGTGACGGTGATCGAATGTGGTATTCTTCGGTTATAACACGCGAGCCTTGCTCTCGACAACACGTGCGCAGAGCAGCCGGGCTCTGTTAAAGTAGCATGCTGGCAGACTCTGGCCCAAGTATCACCTTTCTACATGAAAGGCGGCAGGGAGAAGGGGTAACCTGAGTTCTTGACACGGAAGACGCTGAGCAGGAAGCTGTAGAGGAGGAACAGGACTCCACCCCAAGCGATGACAGCGACCTGTTGTGTCTTTGAATCTGCGATACGGGGGACCTTAACCGCCAGAGAAATGGCGCAGAATGACAAGACACCATCTGATGATAGAAATTAGCGAGAATCAAACAACAAAGAATCAAGAGAGTCGACGTACAGACAGCGGCCACAATCTGTGTCTCCAAACCAAACTGTTGCTGGAATCCAGGAGCAATATAGCTAACACCACCACGTCCGTCGCCAGCGACGTAAGGAACCTTGCGGATGTGGTTGAACATGTGTCCGCTGATGAAGAGCAGGATAGAAATGAGGGTGACTGCGGCCCAGACGTTGCGGTTCTGCACGAAAGGCAGCACGTAAGGAGACGCAGTCACAAGCAGGGTGCCAACTCCAAGAAAGATGGTGATGGAGGCAATCCATCTCATCCAGTTGATGGGTCGCTTGACGGTCGGATGGGGTCGGTCGGGCAGGTGTCGGGCGAGCCACGACTGGACCTGTTCGGCGGCTGAGGGCCTAGTTGATGATAGCAGTTAACAGTCTGTGTCTGCAGTATGAACTGATGCCATATTACTCACCCGCTCGTAAAGTCATATCTCAAAGGTTCCTGCTTCGCAACAGCGTGAGGACCTGTGGTAGGCTGGAACAGCAAGAGGACGGGGGCTGTTTGGAGGCCCAGCTATTCTCAAGTTAGATCAAGTTCTTGTGCGTACGCTTGCTATTCCGCCTATTTCTGGTGCACCTACCGACATGAAGACCTCTCTACCATCGGTAAACTCCAAGGTGCCGAAGAGAAGTCGTGACTCGGCGGACTTGTCGCCCTTGATCCAGCTCTTGGCGAGGAGATTCCACTCAGGCGCGAACTCGCGGCACAGCTGACAAGCGAATTTTGGCTCAGAAGCAGTCAAGAGAACAGCAACACTATAGTCGCGCGGAGTGGATGTCAGGGACTTGTACGAGCTGTCCTTGAGCTTGAGGGGCGCAGAGTTCTGCTTTGCGTGGAAATCATTGAATCGTTCGGTCGGCGACTTTTTGGCGGCCACAACGCCCGTCGCAAGAAGGGCGAGGGAAAGGAGCGACGAAAGGAAACGCATCGTAAAGGCAGATGACAACCTTTGTTGAATTGAGAGAACGGGAAGAGAAAATGGCCAATTGGCCTGGAATAGTTTGTGTTGGTAGTTGTCCAAGCTACCACTCTGCGCTAGGATAGGTCGTGGAGCTATGAAGTGAAGCTGAGGTGGCCTCTCAATGTGGAAGTGGCCGACTTCCTTACCTAAGCTTGGGCGAATGGGGGCGTTTGGGGGCGTTTGGAGTGGGGAGCTGCGAGGGGCGCCTCCACGTGACTCCAGGCACAATGAGCTGATGTTGAGCTAGCCCGATTCAGCATCATGTTTACTTGCGATCCAAAACATAGGCCGGCAACTGTCGACTAGCTCATCCCACTTCAACCTTCGCCAACATTAATGACTCCCACTTAGAGACATATTGCGTTTACGTCAACGCCTAAGCATTTGCTACCATCACCAAGCATTTTCCCCATTGGAGCCACCAGGATTCACTCGACCGAAGCAAGGGATTAACAAGATGGGTGCTAAGTCATCTGAGGTAGGATACCTCTGCGCGCAACGCCTACATTCTCGATCTGCACAACGTATTAACGTATACATGTAGCGCGTTGCTCGGATAAACGATCTTGAATTGAAACATCAAGGCAGTGTTCACCAGATAAACCTGACAGGCCGGGACGAGGAGGCTCGTCTCTTGAAGCTTCGCCTATTGACCTTGCGCGATGAAAACGCGGCGCTCAAGGACCGACTGATTCAAAGAGACGTACTCGTCAAGCAACTTACACATAAAAGCAGCGTTGCGAGCGCCGAGCTAGGTGAAACCAAGGAGAAGATCAAGGTTCAGGATTTGCGACTACGGAAGCAAGGTAATGAGTTAGAGGCTCTCAAGGTACAGCACATGGACAGTGACCAGCGGACCTTGCTAATGGTGATCCAGACCGAGATTGACTCCCTGAACGACTTCAGACAAGACTCGAACAAGGTCTTGCAGGAGAAGCTCGCCCTCAGCCATAAGCTCGACCAACTTCAGCCTGAGCTCAACCATCTCAAGACCCAACTCGAATCCCACCGCGCCGTTGTTGCCCAGAAACAGGATCTCGAGCGCCAGCTAAGTTCACTTGAGGTTGAGCTAGAAGCCGAAAAACGATCCAAGCAGCGCATGCAATCGAAAAGTCACGACAACGATCAATGGAAGGACCAGCTCGACGAGGCCAAGAAGGAGCTGGACAGGATCAAAAAAGAGCATAGCCGAGAGCTAAGAGAAGCTCGCGGCGAACACGACAGGCTAGAGGGACGGGTTGAGGACACGAGAAGCAGATTGAAGAAGACACAGACGGAGTTGAAAGATACGAGAGCCGAACTCGAGACATGTCGCGTCGAGCTAGAAGCTGCTCGCAAAGCTGCCCTCAGCAACAAGCCAACGAAGAAAACCGTCACCATGGCGGAGCAACCTGGTCGCAAACGACGTGTCAACGAGATGAGCCTCGATGATATCAGCATCGGAACGCCTGGCCCAGACGAAGCGACGCACAAGCGACAGTCTAAGAAACGGGGAGCTGATTACGCTTTGGTTGGAGAGAAGTCGACCTTTTCCATTACGCCCTTCCTGAACCGCACCAAGAACATGTCGGATGAGCTCAGTGAACTTCCATCGCCTACTGGCAAGACTGCGGAGAAACCAGAGCAGATGACGGATGATGGCGATGACGAGGAGGATGCTGGCGAGTCGGTGTCGATCGAGGCCGCAGTAGAGAATGTGGCTCCGGAAGAGGAAGAAGAGGAAGAAGTCGACAATGCTGCCTTTGCCGTGGAGGTTGAAACAGCACCAAAAGTACAGAAACCCCGAGGCAGATCACGGAAGGCCCTGGGCGATGCGCCGACGACCAAGAAGAACATGCCAGTCTCAGCAAAGGAGAAGAAGAAGGCACCAAAGTCTTCCAACA
The DNA here is from genome assembly GCA_021730345.1 of Fusarium cicatricum. NCBI lineage: Eukaryota > Fungi > Ascomycota > Sordariomycetes > Hypocreales > Nectriaceae > Fusarium > Fusarium cicatricum. The sequence continues at coordinate 22,979 of JAJODA010000151.1, read as the reverse complement.
AGCTCGAAATGGTGGCTGAAGAAGCGGAGTCTGGATCACAGGAAGTCGAGGCTATTCAGAGACCGAAGAAGGCAACGGAGCCGAAGACGAAGGCTTCGGACATGTTTGCTAAGCCTAGTAACACGAGCTTGCTTGATGCGGATGGGCGCAAGAAGAAGCGCAAGATCCTCGGCGGCGGCAACAGGACGCTCTTTGACGATGATGGTGGCGAACCGGCGCCTCGACCTGCCAAGATCCAGCTTGCGCCTGGTCGCCGGCTCAAGGCGCCCTTGGGTGGTGTATCTAATGCACTTGGCGGGACCACGTTCTCACCGTTGAAGAGGCACAGGCGGGGAGTAGGCGCCAGTTTCTTGGCGTAGATGTAATGAACGGATTGGGTGACATTGGTATGATACTGGCTGCATGGTTGGCGTTGGGAATTTTGGAATGTCTAAGTGGTACTGCTTAATAGTTGTTACGTGGTAAGGCGTTTGGTACGGTAGCTGGTTGAATCTGGAAGCACAAAGCCCACGCATTATTATTCACCATCGCATAACTGTGTACTGATGCTGTGAGTAATTCTTATTAACGGCTCTTGCAACTATGCGAAAGTATGAATCATACTTGCACCTGATGTTGTTTATTGGCGATCCAAGGTGGTCGGTATAGGTTAGCCAGCTTGGAACTGTGAAAACTTTGGTTGCTGGAACCATTTGTTTTTCATCCATCATCACATCGCATTGAATCTACACCAAAATAGACGGGGTGTCATTTTGTTTTTGTTCTCATGTTTACTGACTAGAGGTGTTACGGTTCTTTGGCTTATCTTGTAACCTTCAACCTCTCCGTGCAGCATCAAACATCTGCCTCTCCTGAACCTAGGACCGCCATACCCCAATACTGCGTATACCATGAGTTCACAACTAAAGCCCTGCTTTTCAAGCATGATAGGTCTACGTGGCCTCATCAGCCCAGCTGCACGCCCAGCAGCTTCAAATATCCGCTGGTCGTCATCGGCTTCACGTTGGAAGCAGCGTCAGGGTCGAGATGCGTACGCCAAAGATGCCAAAGTGCAGGGACTCAAGAGCCGAGCGGCCTTTAAACTGTTGGAGGTATCTTTTCCGCCCAGGACAGCTGAGATATCACAGAAGTGCTGATCAAGTTGACAGATGGACTCCAAATACAGAATATTCAAGGGTAATGGACAGACTGTGGTTGACCTGGTAAGTCACATACAGTCTTCTTGCTTATGGACAACTTGAGCTAACCTCATATCAGGGATATGCCCCAGGAAGTTGGTCACAGGTAAGTTGACTTTTTCTGACGTATCGCCAATTTGTGCTCAAGACTCAATGACACGCTTCAAGGTCGCCGTGGAGAGGACAAGGCCCAATGGTCGAGTTATCGGTATCGACCTCATCCCGGCCCAGCCTCCACGCGGTGTCGCATCCTTCCAGGGCGACTTCCTCTCGCCAAGTGTACAAGCCATGGTCAAGAACTTCATCATCGAGTCACATCAGCGTCAGCCTCCCGTACGTGAGCAGGATGGCGAGGAAACAGACGACGAGGCTGAGAGCCCTGAAGTTAACCGGCCGAGCTACATCGACATGGAGCGACACGCTGGCCCAGGCTCAGGCGGCTCTTCATCTTCGCCTGCTTCCAAGTCAGACGCATCAAAAGATCGTCTTGTAGATGTTTGTCGACACCCTCCCGGTATAAGCACGGTACTGGCTAACACTCTGCCCAAGGTTGTTCTAAGTGACATGTCAGCACCCTGGGATCAGACATCCGGCTTCAATGTGAATAGCTTGAGTAATCCCTATCATAGGCTGATGAACACGAGCGGCAACGCCTTTCGAGATCACGCCGGCAGCATGGTGAGCAGTGACCCAGACAACATCTACCGAAACCCTCATGGTTGACCTTTTTCAGGACCTTTGTGCTGCTGCGCTGCAGTTTGCGAGTGACACCCTCAAGTCGGGTGGCCATTTTGTCTGCAAGTTCTACCAGGGCCCCGAGGATAAGGAATTCGAGAAGAAGCTCAAGACTCTGTTTGCCAAGGTGTTTAGGGAGAAACCCGAGTCTTCAAGAAAGGTACGTGTGATTGAGCACTGCTACAAAATAACTCTTTCGGATGTTGACCATTGACATAGGAGAGTCGAGAGTCATACTTTGTTGGACTAAGGAGGAAACCCGGCGTGACGGTGGAACCACCTTCGCATATGGAATGAATTGTTCGAGTAAGGTAGTGTAAGATAGCATTCAGGTTTGACAGACCTCTGTACATCCACCATGCATAGTTGGTACGATCATGACGGCAGCAATGCGCGAGAATTTCATTGTAGAATTTTGTGATACCTAGGCACGCCAATTCCATGCAAGACCCATTTGCAAGCCGAATGTCGGCATCAATTGCCTCATAAACTGGCCCAAACTCCACCCGAGGCCAATAATTTTCGTCAACCTCCCGCTTAGACCTTGAAACCACGCGAACGTCTTCGGCCACGGGCACGCTCGAACTTGCGGCCCTTGGACTGGATCTGGGGCTTCTGCAAAGGGGGTCAGACACTGTATCGAGAGCATAATCATCAGGGAGCCGTACCTTGTGCTTGTGGGGGCCCATGCCGAAGTGGCGGACGGCCTCACGGGCGTTCTTGGGGCCACGGAGGGTCAGGGTGTTGCTGCCGGTGGGGGCACGGAGAGCAAGCTGATCCAGAGTGATGGCCTCACCGCCAGCAGCGAGGATGCGGGCGCGGGCAGTGGCGGTGAATCGCAGGGCAGCGACGGTCACCTTGGGGAACTGAAGGAGTCGGTTGTCATCGGTGATGGTGCCGACGACGACGACGGTTCGCTTGTCACCCTCCTTGATGTTGCCGACAATGCGGGACAGGGAGACGGGAGGGCGGTTGATCTTGGACATAAACAGACGTCGAAGAATGACCTTGTTGAAGGAAGAGTCAGTTCGGCCTAGAAGGGGTTTTTCATGGTTAGCTCGTGGATTCGGTCGATTGTGCGGTCGCTTCGTGAGAGGTGGACGTACGGGCCAGGAAGCGGTAAAGCTTCACCAAGAGCTTGAGGTAGACATTGTCGCTCTTGGGGGCAGTGCGGTGGGTGCCCTTGACGTGGTGGCGGTCGAGATCGATACCTGTAAGGTGAAGCCATCGTCAGCCATTGATTCGGGGCATGCTCAGAAACGGGCAACGCTGTCCTGCGCTTTCGCGAACAGGATGGTGCCTTGGTCGCAGGGAGAGGCACGAATGCCTCTCCCTACTCGCATACAGAGGCTGATTCTGGAGTGCTTCACGTACCCATGGCGGCGGTTGTCGCTGTGAAAATTGGCGATGCTGGGCGTGGAGGTGGATGCGACGGACAACACTTCCTTCCTTCAACCTTTTCGAAAAAAACGAGGGCTTTGGGTTGGTGGGTCGCTAGCCCACAGCAGGAGCGAGCCGCTTGAGGGCGGTCAAGTACGGCAGTTAGGGCATAATTGACTGTCTCGTGACCTACCTTATCCTGGAAGTCTCGACCAGACACACCCCGTCCCGGCTAGCCCGATCCAGTCACCTGTCTTCATGCAGCTCACCGTGCTCACCTTAGACCTCGCTTTCATTAAGCTTGAGGTGATTGGTCGAGGTGTAGTACTGTTACTGTAATGAACTGTACAGTACCTAGCAAGATAAACACAAGCTCCGAACAATGGCAGGTTCCAACTCTTGATTCTCATCAGCTTTTCGCAGTACAGGTACCCTAGGTAGATAACCAGTAATAAAAAATGGTACGGTTCTTTTCTATTGTTCAAAATGCTTTGGTATCCATCTTGGTGCAGCAATCAACCCCTACAACGTCTAGTAACCAGGCCGCCATCACCCGGATTTCTCCCAGAACTATACAGATCTACCCAAGTCCGTCGCGATAGTGCCATTTCCGAATCTTTTTGGTTCTTGCCCTTCCTCCCTGCTTCGCCAAGCTCTAGAAACCTAGTTCTTACAGACTGTCTTGATACACTTTATACACCTCACAACGAGTGTGGCTCAGCGTCCGGCCCTTGGCTGACCAAGAAGTCGCGAGTCATCTCGAAACTCAACCAGCTGGATGCCATACTGGGAGCGACCTTGAGGAGATTGGGGACGATGCCTTTGTAAAGACCCTTTATCCCCTCCTGCATCACGATGACGCGAATGGCATCCGTGATACCCTTATACTGATAGCCCATTCCTGACATGGTGTTGATCTGGAATCGGCGGCGGAGAACATCGCTAGATGCGATGTAAGTGAGCTGTCGACGCTAAAGTATGGCAGTACTTACAATGGATAGGTGAAGGATTGTGCTACAGCGCCAGATATGGCACCGGCAAGCAGCTTACGGGTCGCACTAGGGTTCTGCTCTCCTTCTGGAGTCAGATACTTCCGAACCGATTCATAGACCATAAAGTTGAGGCCGACCTAGGACAGGGTTTGTTAATCACAGGGTTCAACCACCGCTGCCGACCGGAAATTCAAACTCACATATGGCGCGACGCCAGCGACTGTGGGAATAATGCCTCGGTACAATGCCGACATGCCGCCCTCGGTCTTGTACATTTGGACCAGAGTCCCCCACATCCCCGGTAGCTTCTGCGGCCGCTCTCCCAGCTCGGCGAAGCTAGCGGATTGGATAGATAGTCGAGTTCGCACAATGTCGAGGGGGTATGTGAGGAAGACGGAGGTGATGCCAGCAATACCACCACATAGAAGACGGTAAATAGGGGTCAGGTCAGCGCCCGGATACTTCTCAAATATGCTCTGTATCACCGTTAGTGCTTCCCACGCATGAATTGGGTTTCTTGCTTGCGACTATACGTACTCGTTTGTAGAAGTTGTAGCTGCTGAACTGAACAGCCGAGTATGGGACAATGCGGACGCAATTTGTGCCATTGCCGCGCATGAAGCCTCTCCAGCCTTCCTCTCTCCACATCTTGGCCAGTGCCTGACCAACAGACAGTGTGTATGCATCCCGGCCAACGCTTTGCACCTGCATGAGGATCTTGAGTCGTTCTAGGGGCGAGACAACTGTTCGAGAAACGGCTCCGGCGACACCTCCGGCGCAGAAGGCGGCGATAACTGGTTGTGAGATGGTATCTTTAAACCGGGTCATGCGGCTAGGAGCTACAGCCTGCGAATTGACCATGTCCGGCTCCGACTGCGACATCCGAAGTTAGCAATGCCCTGTCGAGAGCGGAAAGTAACAGTGCCAAAAGGGAGCAAGATCCGCAGTTCAATCGCGTAGGAGATGGCATACGGCAGACATGGTGACAGTCGACGCGATGGCGTCGTTTCGTAAGAATCAGCTGCAATTGGGTCGAGACGAGGCTCCGATCTTGGTTGGCGAGCCTGGTTTCGTGGTCGATGCTTGGCTTCCAACGTCGAGCAAGGCTGGAGCAACCGTAACGCTCGAGTGCTGGGCCGTGTTCGTAGAGGGTACACTCCTCGATGAGATCCAATCAAGCAAAGGTATCTCCAATTGTTACTGCGGTTCGAAGGACGATGATGGCATGCTGGAGAGAATAGGTACGAGGTTGTCGGCAACCATCGGTGGAGAACCGGGATACGTCTGCGCCGGGACCGACACACGACGATGCGTGCGAGCGGGTGGTTGGCGGACCGAATAGCAGAGTACAGGGCAGTTGTCGCTTTTGAATGGACTCGAGGGAGGATATCGTAGGAGGTGTCGTTGGATCAAGACGGATTGGTGCCGTTGGTGAGGAGGCAGATGGGGGCGCGTGAACCTACCGGCGATGCGGATGACTTCGGGCGCGTGCGTCGTCCCCCGGTTTCCGCTCGGGAGAAGCAGAACCTGCCGGGCCTTGATAGTGGGGGGAGGGGAGAGCCTGGGGCTGCCAGCCAGATCAGGCACTTTGCCTTCTCTAGGGTAGTCAGATTCGTCTACGGTACTGTGTACCTGACCGGCGAGCTGCTGGGAGTTGATCAGGCTCAGAGACGTCCATGCGATACAAATAGCAGATGACATTAGTGACTGCAACTATGACACGTGCATAATGTCCCCGGCCACTATCAGATACTATAGGGCTGCTGAGCACCTTGTCTATCATGCAGACAACCATGCCATCACTCTAACTCTGCTATATTAGAATCTGATTCATGCAGCTGACCCTGCGATGCTCCCGTCGAGCAGACCTGTCTGCCAGTACCGTGTACCTGTCTGTTAAACCTGAAATCTCGGAGGCGGAATAGTCGCCAAGCCTCCTCAGCCATTAACCACGCTGTTTTCGGCTAGACACAGGGACAAGGGGAACATTACAGGCTTGCACCATGCCTGGCTGTAACACTAGGCGCAATCCTGGGAACCAGTCACGATTCGAGGTCGTAATCGACGTCATCACAGCAAATTCAGATAATTCAGTCGATTCAGGAGTTGAGCGACAGATCAGCGACCCGCTACGCCGAAGCATGTTACAGTGAAACAGTCTAAACTACCTACGAATGAGTACTTCCAAAGGAAACGCGCCGCGGCAAAGACCACCAGTCTTGGGGAAACGAGTTTACCAAGCCCGACCTCGTGGCTTCCGTAGCTTCTCGTACATCGCCACACACGGTCGGGCCAATTCAAAATTAGAACACATTGCACCTGTCAAGTGAGAGGGGAATAGCCACATCCCAGTCAGAAAGCAGAAACTTTTCCTGGTGAGAAGCCCGGCCACCAGCCGGCGGGCTTTCCTAATGCTGCAAGTGATACCATCACTCGGCGACATCGAGGTCGTCATGAGCTGGGGGAGGGCTGTCGACTGCTGTATTGCATGTTAGCATCATAGATATGCGATTGAATAACCGGAACGTACTCTTTCGCTCATCGCCATTAGTACCGTTCTCCCTTCGATCACGATCATCTCGCTCATCCTTGGGGTCACGGTCACGATCACGATCCCTGAGAGACTGCGTTAGCGAGGCGTTACATGAACGCAAGCGACAAGGGAACATACCGAAGGTCGGGGCTGCGGGAGCGGTCTCGGTCACGGCGGCTGTCCCGATCGTAGTCCCGGTCCCGGTCTCTGCGCTCCTCCTTACGCGGAGAGTAGTCGCGAGTGCTGCGACGAGGAGAAGGTGAGCGTCCGCGACGGGGGGAACGAGCGGCACCGCGACGGTCTCGGTCGCGGCCGGACTCGAAACGCCACGATGCAGAGGGGGGAGTGCGAGCCCACTGAGTGAACATTAGCAGGCTGATGATACATCAAGAGAAACGCCCAATTCACATACCTCGATCTTCAACATGTCGTCACGGCCCATGCGCTTGTTATGCATCTCATGGTAAGCGTCATCGGCGTCACGTCGATCTTCGTATTCAACAAACGCGAAACTGGAAGTCTCCCATATTAGCCTAGTTGTAGAAGGAAAGGGAACGAGCACACTCACAGACGGCTTGACGTAGACCTAGGAGCCGGGATATCGCAGCGAACAAGGCGACCGTAGCTGTGGATAGGATTGTCAGCATGTGACAAGAGAGCAACATAATGCAACAGAACGCCGGCGGAGCCCCCTTTTGAACATGAAATGCCATGCGCATTCTCGCGCCGAATTATGAAAGGCTCGACGTCGACTCGAACGAAAAGCGACTGCGCAGTGGACGAGCGGACGCATCGAAGAGCGTGACAAGGTAGGGGAGGGAGCAAGGCTGGGGACGTGGGCGCGTGCGAAACGAGAGGGCGAGGACGGGCGCGAGGACGACGATAGACGGCGAGGTATCAAGGCCTAGGCAGCGACAACTCGTGGGAGGTCTCTGGCTTAAGGCGCGGATACGTAGGTGGGCGCGCGCGAAAACGAGAGGACGTGGACGTGGGCGAAGACGTGGGCGTGGGCGTGGACGAGGTTGACATACCGTTCGAACTCGTAGGCGAGGTCGCGAGCGCGGGTGCCGTGGCTGAAGCCGGTCACGTAGAGGGTGGTACCACCGCGAGACATATTGAAATGGCTAACGATAGCGTAGATTGGCGATTGGAGGAATTGAAAACTGATGCAGCAGTTCCGAGAAGGCCTGGGGAAGGGGAGATTGATGGGGGACGCTGGTTGATGGCGATAGTTGGTATCAAAGTCGAACGTGCCCGTGGTCACGAGCTCCGGTTAAGGAAAGTTTTGATCCGGAGGCCGATTGCTGACATAATGCTCCGCGCCTGGACCAGCACTCGGACAGTCCACAAGATGCTGTCATTACGCACTGGTTACCATTCAGATACCTACCTCTAGCCTTCCTTTCTATTGTTCCAACAGTTGAAACAATCGTTAGAAGCGTATCTCGTGAATCAGCAAGGCTGGCAGCGTTGTGTGATTATTTGATACATTGTTAGTGAGTGAGTAATAGGCTGCATCCATGCGTTCTTGACCCTCATGGGTTGATGGCACATTTCTCTCCGACCTCAAATGTCGGAGAAGACCTAATTAAAGGCGGCCGCGGATCTGATGTGAAGTCCGGACTCCGACATGTCAATCCGGCCCGGAACACTCAAAGATATGAGGTCATACTCTGCCCAGATGGCTCCGAGCTTGGAGTATTTGGCACAACGGACCTTTCAACTATCACGTCACGTCACCTTACACAAGACAAATGTTGGTCAGTGCGGTTGACTGATGGAAGGCAAATAGAACCAAGCATTGCATAGCCCAAGGGAGCACGTGAAAGGAAACACCGCGAATATTGATAGGTACACGGGCTTCGCTGTCATCGTGATTCGTATCCCTCTCCGAGCGTCCCGGCCATCTGCAAGCCTCATCCTCGACAGGTCAGGGTATGAGTCTCAAAGCTCGGTCAAGTCTTACGATCCAACAGGCACTTCTTGGGGTATCAAAATAAGCATAACAGCAAGGCATTGCGCACACAGCCCCATCGGATCATGGCCTGAGATCACAACCAGTATTCTCGCCCAAGCGCTCGGGGCCCGCGTCAAGACCTGGGGCCGACGACACGCTTGATCGTCAGCCGTTGCATCCGGAGGAATCCATAAGCCGGCCTCCTTCGGTAGTTATTTTAAGAGCCTCAACACCCACGCAATTGCTTTACATCAACTTCAGGCAATATCTTTGTAACCCAAAAGTAAACCCACTGTGGTCTCTGCACTGTTGCTTCTATTTCATTGTCATCAAACTAGCAGAGAAGTGAGCCCTCCCCCGAAGTGAAAGCACATTTCACATTTGATACTGCCATCTCTCCGTCCTCTCACGCTTTTTTCCTTCTATCTTTCCCTCCTTTCATACTTCCAGTGAGCCACGCCATCCTGTTTCCTGGGGCTCTGCTGGGCAGCAAAAGAATGGCCACTCATCTCTCCTCCGGGGACGCCCCGCTTTCCGGCCGGAACTCCGGTGATAGCGGCATCTCGCACCGGGAACCGTCTCCGTCGGCCCATCCACCGCCAAGATCACTCGGTGATGCGCTGAGAGCAGCTGGCATGACCATCGACGGCCCCAGCATGGGTCCTGGTTCCGAGACTCCTAGTGAAGAAGACTACGACGAAAACATTCGACCAACTCTTGCACAGCCTCCCGTTGTTGTACGGCGTCGTTTTGGCCGTCGTGGTCGCCAGCAGAATGAAACGCCAGCCTTTTCAGCCGCCGAGTTTAAAGAGCTCAACAAGGAGCCAGGTCTCCGATTTACTCGCCGTGATTCAGGCATTCACATTGTTTCGGATGAAGACAAGAGCCTGCAGCAGCTGCTGAAAGAGAGTTCTGAACGGGCACAGGATGCCAGCCCAAAACGTCGTCAACGCAAGTTTGCCGACCTTATCTTTACTCGCCAGTTCTCTACGTTTGATCGCCATAACCCATTATCAGTGAATAGCCCCTTTCATGGGTTTTATACACTGTTCTGGCTGGCTGTTGCTCTGTTCGTCTTTAAGATCTCTGCCAACAACTGGCAAGTCTATGGCAACCCTCTGGGAACCAGCGACATCATGAAGACCATGTTTCGTCGAGATGGTAGGTGCTGAATCCTTGCTATAATGTGTGCAATATTTAACAACCTCCTAGTGCTTCTCCTTCTGCTCTCGGACGGCATCATGTGTGCTCTAACAGGGGTGAGCTGGGCAATCCAGCGGCTCGTTGTCGCCAATTACTTGAACTGGGACGGTGCTGGATGGGTCATCCAGAATGTAGGTATTCGAGAATAGGAGGATAAGCCGAGTTGACTGACTGACTGACCTTGCTAGATTTGGCAGATGACTTTCATAACAAGCGTTATTGGCCTAACCCTTTGGCGTGACTGGCCATGGACTCATACCGTCTTCTTTGTCCTGCACGGCATAGTTATGCTGATGAAACAGCACTCTTACGCCTTTTACAATGGCCACCTATCGACTGTATACAAGAAACGAGCCACCCTGTTGAAGAAGCTCAAACAACTCGACCTCGTCCATCCCGCGACAACTCCCTCACAAACCGACCCTCCAGCAGCCGATATCTCAACACAGCATCTGAGCGTTCCACCATCCGCTGAACACCGCCGAAAATCCACCTTAGGAGTACAGGGAACAGAAGAGAGTGATATTGACAAGATATCGCGAGCCATCGCTTCTGGTGAACCGCTGGACGACGTGCAGATTGCTTTGTTTGAGCGTATCATAAAATGGGAGGTGGACGCTTTGTCCGATGAGTTGATGGGCACCGCCAAAAGCACCAGCAAGGCGTATCCGCACAACCTCTCCTTTATTGACCACTACAAGTGGATTCCTCTTCCAACGTTGGTATACGAGCTGGAATATCCTCAATCTGATTCCATCAGTTGGACGTATGTTGCCGAAAAGCTTGCGGCAATGATTGGAGTGCTATTTGTCATGATACAGGTCTCCCAACATTCTATATGTAGGTTTTGTGAACTGACCAGTCGCTGAGCGAACAAGCTAATCTGCCGTTACAGATCCCGTAGTTATGAAGACGTTGGAAATGAAGGAGAATGGGGTAGATCTTGCTGGCAGGTTCCAGCAATTCCCCTGGCTTCTGAGTGAACTAATCTTCCCCTTTATGATGGAGTATCTGGTAAGCTGGGAATACACTATCAATTGGAGGGAAGAAACACTAACAGAAACAGCTTGTTTGGTACCTCATTTGGGAGACTATTCTGAACATTCTGGCCGAACTGACATACTTTGCTGACCGGAGCTTCTACGATGCTTGGTGGAACAGTGGTGAGTCAATCGATCTTGTTCTTGATCAAGAGATTACCACTTCTAACGCAACGATCTCCAGTGTCGTGGGATCAATTTGCTCGGGATTGGAACCGTCCAGTCCATATTTTCCTTCTCCGACACGTCTACCACAGCTCCATATCGTCCATGAAGGTCAACAAGCACACGGCCACCCTCATAACCTTCTTTCTCTCGGCGTGCGTGCACGAACTCGTCATGTGGTGCCTGTTCAAAAAGTTGAGAGGCTACCTTTTGATCCTACAAATGTGCCAGTTACCGGTAAGTCTTCAAGCTTCAATGCCTCATGTAGCCAACCTGCTAAACTCATGCCTTGTAGTTGGTAAGATTAAGTCGTACCAAATGGCTACGGGGGAAAAAGACACTGGGAAATCTGATATTCTGGCTGGGTATCTTTACAGGGCCAAGTCTTTTGTGCAGCTTGTACTTAATCCTATGACCGGGGAGGGAAGGTTGTTTCACTGTGCCGATGTATGTTTCACAGAATTGCGCTGCTGAGAATCTCTATTGTAATAGCCCATGGCTTCTCGAGTTTGCACTAAATCGAAATGGCCTCGACACGGTTAAGGTAGAGGGGTAATGGCTTTTTGAAAGGTATTGAATATTCCTGACTGTGAACGGCAACATCTCCAGACCACGCCTTCGCCAAACACGCACCAAACGGAATCTACATTTTCTCGTAAGTTGCCATCAAAGAACCTAGATATTACAGTTAGACCAACACCACTCAAGATGCTTCAAGTGCAGGGGACTTACCAATAAATGTGGTAACCAGACGGCTGCGGACTTGGCAAATGTCCTCAGGGACCAACCAAATGGTGGCACCGAGCTTGCGAGCAATGCTGATGCTCAGTTTGGCGTTCAAGTACGCATCCTCATCTGTTTGTCCAGATGTCACGAGATCGTAATCGACGTAGCTGCTCTTCATTCCGTTCAGGACGTCTAGCAGGAAAATACCAGAACCAATGGCAGGATCCTTGAACGAGCGGATGGAAGAGTTTCTGCCACCCTTGCGAGACATGTCATTAGCCCATCGGACCATCTCTGAATCAGTAATCTCTCTCTTGCCCAGCTTCTTAGCCAAGGAGGATAAGGTGACTGTGATGTCCCTGCGCATGAGCTGCCAGACGAGACCAAGAGTCAAGGTTCGTTGACCATCGGTAATGTCAGCACCCTGAATACCCACTAGCGAGAAGCCGTACTGTTTGCCCAGCTCGATCGCATAGTTTGTGTTTTCCACGGCCTTGAATCTCGACATTTCTCCTCCATGCGCCGGTCGCTTGTTGACGTGGCGCGGGTTGACGGATCCGGGAATGACCTTTTCATACGCCTGGAGGAGTATGCTGCCATCTCGGAGATCATCAAAGAAGGATACGACTGCGGGCTGAACATCCAAGCTGTTGAGCCACAGAGTGAACACTCTCGCCTCACGCTCACCCTCCGCATCGAAGTCCTCAACCTCAAGCTTCTCCTCCTCGGTGATGGGGTCGAGAGCAGGGTGATTGTTGAAAAGGTTGGCAACAAAAGCGAGGTTGAGCTTGGGATTTCCGGCAACAAGAGATTTTGGTGTCAGGAACTTGCGGCAGTCAAGTTTGTCAGCCTCTTGAAGGACCCCCTCAGCTCGGTCAAGCAGATCCTGTTTCTGCAAGGGTGCACGTGTGCAGCCATATTCAGAACCGATTTGTGCGAGTAGCACTGCATAGTTCTCGCCATCCTTGACATCGGAGGAGAAATTGGCGACCCTGTGGCGGCAAGTTAGTTTTAATGTTCACATGTGCTAATGTCGATTGACGTACTTGCGGGACCAGTTGGCAGCCTTGAGATGATAGTTGAACCATCGGAGGAGGATCTGCTCCGGAGGCAGTCTCAGAAACTGTTCGAGTGTCTCGTCTTCTTCAAGCAACCTGTAAAGCTCTGGGTGAAGTTTGATGTCGATCTTGCCCAGCAAACCTCGTCGGATAACCTGCCAGATCAGACCCAGGATCAAATGTTCCCTGACCTCAATGATGTCGCCGGCGCCAATGTTGACAACGGAACAACCAATACCCTTGGCAGACTCAATGACGATGTTGTTGTTTTCGCTCATTTGGAAAGCATTGAGCTTCTTTGTCTTCCTGCCAGGGATGTTGAGGACACGCTCGTCGATAGTGTCGGGTACACTGTCGTTGATGAGCTTGGCGAGAACCAGACCATCCTTGCACTCGTCAAACATCTCAAAAGTATCGGTAGGGAAAGGTAGACGGCTGTCGATATCGGCATCACCGGCCAGCACGGCGTTGATGTGGCGAGTGAACTCGGTTCGCTCATCCTCGTTAATGGTGTGGGTGATATTGGCATTGGAACCCTGGACATGGATTTTGCCGCTCACGCTGCCCTTGGAGGCATGACCTCCTGTGCGCTGAGCAACAACGCCGCCCCCGGAAGACGGAGACGGCCCTGTGGACATGCGTTTCTGAGCAGGCGAGGATTCGCGAAGTTTGGCGACGAGCTTGCGAGCTAGAGGTTAGCGACCTGCATGAACACCTGGCGGAATAACATACCCCGACATAATCCTCGAGCTCGACGCGCCGTGAAGAGTCCAGCTCGACTTCCTTTAGCGCCTGGCGCACGACATCGTAAGGTTGGTTTTCGCTCTGTTGCGTGGCCTTGATAGCCGTGGCCTCGTCGAGATATCCCTTGTCGTCGACATCAAGTCGCTGGAAGGCGTCGGACAGAGAGAAGATCTCGTTCTGTGGGAATTGAGGAAACTTCCTATCAGGTTGCTGTTAGCCACGAGGACGAAGTCCGCAAGATCCGGCGCAACCGACCTCTGAAGCTTCAAGACGTTCATGGCGGGGGAGAGGGAGGCGCAGCGGGGGCAGCGCGAAAAGAGGTTCGAGGATAACGAGGCAAGTGGGAGAGCGCTCTTGAGAGAGCTCGAGATAGTTAAGTGCTCTGGCAGTCAGGAAGAAGGTCTACAAAGTAGAATCCAGAGTTCTGTGACTGCGTTGAAGATGATGCGAGGATTGGGCACCTGAAGAGAGAGGGACCATCTTTAGGTGGCATAGCAGGGTGGGGAGCCAGCCCCTGGTAACAAGCTAACCAAGTACTGTGCCTGGTCGACACAGGTATTGGAGCGGGGGAAGATGAGCGGAGCTGTACTGCTTTTCCTGAGCCAGGAACCTGCTGACCTGGTAGCTGCGGGGAGCTTCCCTGGTGGAAGCACTTTGGCGCTTGCCCAGGAGCGGTGATGTAATGGGCACCTTTGAGATGGCGGTGCAGCGCTACTTTCTGCTTGATTCACATCACGCATTCGTTAAGGCTTACGACGTGTCTTTAGGCAGGCATTCAACTCTCTGCTATGTCCTAGGCAGCTCATTAATAGCATAATTAGAGTACTTGAGCTAATTTAGTAAGAATTTGGCCGCCTGGCGAGTGATTCGTACTCCTGGGTGTTGAATAAGCTTAGAGTCGTCGTTCGCGCGTCCTGAACCAAGCCCCACTCACTTGCGTAAGGCCTTTTCATTGTTGGAATTTTCGCCTCGCTTTTGCAATGTCAAAGCGACGAGTTTTGGACCCGAGAAAAGAAATAGCAGTGGTGTGAACAAGAACGACGAAGCCGATCTGACTGGAACATCAAACAGATCCGAATATCCATTGTCTGACAAATTTTCAGCAACTTCGAATCGACATTTAAGCTCGGCTTGTCAAGTCCCCTGCAACCCGCCAGGATGTCCCTCTGCAAAGTTTGTGAGGAAGAGTTAGTGTTGCACCTGGATCCAGAGGACGACGTGGAGGAGGAGGCTGGCGCTTCCGGTGCTGGACCTAGCACTGCCTCGAACTCGGTTCCTGATGACCTTGAGTTGCCCTGCGGTTGCCATTTTCACTGGTATGTTAGACAGCATTAGATCCTCGGTGCCTGGTTATGCATTCAGTTGTGGTTAAATCGTCTATAGGCAGTGTTTGTTGGACCAGTCCTCCGAAGTAGCGCTCTCGCTCAAGTGTCCAAGCTGCAGCACACCATTGCCCGCCAACGATGGGGGACCCTCGGTAACTAATCAGTTCCTCACTACATCTCCGGGCGCTGCAATTCTCACCAAATACACCAACGAGGGCGGCGTACAGGAGAACCTAGACATTTTGCCGGCAATCACCGAGGAGGCATATCTCGAAAGCAACCCGGAGGCACGGCCGGCTCGTGCAATGCACCTCATGTGTGCTGAAGGCGACCTTGGTGGTATTGTTGAACTGCTCCGGAATGCCAGTGATGAGATTGGGGATCTTGCATCTTTCGTTAGGTACCAAGATCCTCTCGCCGACATGAAAAGCGGCCTTCATCTCGCTATCGAGCATTCTCAAGAAGAGTCACTTTGGCTTCTGCTGTGGTTATGCTCTACGGTTCCGGATTCAGGATTTCCGGAAGCTGCCCGCTCCGTAGCCCAAGCCTTGGCCGTTGGACGCCTATCTGTGCCGACAGAGGGAGATATTCGTGGTTTGCGAGACAACCAAGGGCGAACAGCTGCGGATTTGGCCCAGCAGCTTCAAGGACAGTGGACTTCAATACTGGGAACAGGTCTGTTATCTATGTGAGAGTTACGAAACTATATCCATCATATCTATAAGTGAGGTTGATTGAACCATCGAGCAATGCCTTGCTTCCATCCGCCTGAATCTCGAAAGTGAAGTCAACAGGGCTACGGCTTGCGCCTCTTTTTTAGGGTTCACGCTTGCTTTTCTTCAGGTATGTGCATAGATCCTAGGATCAACGTCAGGGTCTCCCGCCGTCAATGTCAGCACAACAGTGATATCCATATATTGGGCCTGTCTTTAGTGCGGAATGGCGGGAAAGGACTGTATAGGCACGATGATGCACAGATCGAAGTCTTGAAGAAATAACCAAGATAAAGACCATATTATGTGATTGGGTCGTAGTACCAAAGGTGTACTGGTGTTTTTAAGGTGACTTCTTTTTTGCGACTGTTAACCCCCGTTTGCTTGAAGCGTCAGCTAATCTTCATTCGGATATGGGTGCCTTACCGTCAATAGATTTTGAACAAAAGGTCATATAAGAAGAACGAACAGTACTCTATTCATGTTGTGAGTTAGACATTCAGTTGACTTCGTCTCCTCTCGATCCCCAGCCTCAAGCGCAGTATACCCGGCTGCCTAAGAGTAACACACCCTCATGAGCTCCTACGTACCTAGCCAATATAGGCCGATTTCTATGCCGTTTTCTATCAGTAAAAAAAAAGGACTTGAAGAGTTACTACAAATTCATTTCCTATCATAAATTCTGATGCTTTTAGGTAGATACACGACTTGGATTCCATATTATCTTGTTACTTCTTTTTCGGCGGCCTACACCACGTGTAGTACCAGTACTTCAGCTCGCTACCTAGTTCAGGCACGCGTTTGCCTGCAACCTGATTCGTGTCGTGACCTCCACCACCCCAGTCTTGGCAGGGACGTCATCTTTCACATGAAACCTCAAGACTCGCACGTTCTCTTGCAGTCTAAACACCAAACGTTGTTAAATACTTGCACCGATCAGGTCTAGAGGATCTGTCATCTTTGAGTGGTACACACGTTATCACTTCCCCGACAAAGTTCAGTTTGTAGTGGTGTCGCTCATCATCTCGACCGCTTGCGTCAAACGGCGCAACGAGCTCACCTCGCTCAACAGCAATCGCATAGTTCACCACCACTGTTCCGCATCGTTATAGACGTCAAGAAATCGAATTCTTGAGAACTATATCGCGCTGGCTACCTTGAGTGTCCAAAGGCGATCACTCTCTGGCGTTCCCCAATCACTAAACCCTGTTTTATTGCTCACCGACAGGGTCTTGCGCGGCACATGGTCACGATCGTTTAGCGTAACCATGGCCTCCGGGGCTGCTGATAAGAAGATTGAAAGATCATACTTGAGCTCCGCTGTCGATTCGATCAACCCTTGGGCCAACAGCCGTAGCACAACTCCCACTCAGAAGCCCAAGCCAGAGGAGAACCACCAAGCTGGTGCCCCCGTCAATCCCGACGACCACAGCACGACTCATCTATATGGCCAAAGCTTCAAAACTTACCCGCCAGGATGCCCGCCTCTGAATGTTCAGTGGTTTCATGCTGTAGATGTACCAAGCCCACAGCCATGGATTAAATGGCCCTTGACTGACCATATGGTAGGCCCCCAAGCGGAAACCTCGGCTCGCTTCTTCAGGTCGTTCAGCGCAACCTGAAAAACCCTTATTGCCGCCCAAGAAATACTCAGCCTTTTCTTTGTCCGACTCCAAGGCCTTGGAGGCCGAGTACCAAAAGCTTCTGGAAGCAATTGAGGGCACTCGGAATCAGGCTTCGGGTAACAAACGCTTACCCTCAAGGAAGCGAAAGGCAGATGCGACTAACGACACTACAGAGCGGCCGATTGGGACTGACAATCCTTCGACTAACTCTGCCCGTGTGCCTGTTAATGAAGATTTTCTCTTTGACGTTGATATCGAAGCTCGAGAGCTAGCTCCAGTGTACTGGCTGGGTCCAGTCTACGATGGTTTGCCTCAGCATTTCCTCCTGTACGATCTGCCCATTCTAACTTATACCAGTCCGTCGAGGAACGTGGTTCTATCAAGAAGGCTCAACCCTGCGTCCATGCGAAGAGAATCTCGCTGCGCAACTTGAGGAAGTGTGTACCCCGCCCGAAGGTGCCAGAAGCAGGACTAATCTCATCCTTTCTCAGGGCTACCTAAAGATGAGGCCGTGGCAATACGTGGGTAAGACAAACAGCTGCCCTTAATGCCCTGCAGTGGAACTAAAGGTCGACCAGGCCGAGAACGCAGCTCATCACTAGCAAAGAAGAACTTGACCCCAAAGGCCTCTCGAGAGGATCTTGGGTCGAATATGAGCTCATCGTCAGAGAACGACACTGTACCCCATGATTCGAAGGCTCCTTCATCGACCACAAAATCCCAAACAGAGCCCAAGTCCTACCGGCTTTTCGGGACACATATGAACACCATGGTCACCTATCAGGATGCGAACACAGCATGGCTGACCTCTGAAGGTATGCTTTCATGGGTAACCTCGTCAGTGTACCAAACGTTCGCTGGCGGGAGCTACATGGGCGGGGTGAAATTGATTCGGGGTTATTTGGAGCCCAGCAAAAACAAGGACAAAGAAAAAGATCAAGATAAAGAAAAGAGTGGTAACGGCCAATCCATTACCACGGAAGACGCTCTCTCGTTGGATGAAAAGCAGCAGAAAATGTTGAAACGGAGATCCGCCCCACCGACAACTCGAGCCTCTCATGACGAACCGTCCCGCGACGTTGAGCAGAACAACTCTGATAAAGATCCCCGACAAATCAGGCTTCAGCGGCAACTATCCTCTCTCATTGAGAGTGAGGGGAGATCCAGGGCCGAAACCGAAGAAGAGATTCGCCGACGCGAGGAACAGGAGATACAGGACGATTACAATGCCCAAGCTGGCGAAACGCAAGGGCGCGAGATAGAGCATCTGGTGCTTGTGACGCATGGCATTGGTCAACTTCTTAGCCTTCGGTATGCCATTGATCAACGTCTGATTATCCAGTGACTGTAAGCTAACTATCGGCAGTATGGACAGCGTCAACTTCGTCCACGATGTCAACATCCTTCGCAAGACCGTCAAGTCAGTCTACGCCAACTCGGCAGACTTGAAGGCGCTGAACTCGGAGCTGGGCTCCGGCCCAGGTAACTGCCGAGTTCAGGTACTGCCCGTATGCTGGAGACATTTGTTGGAGTTTCCCAGGAAGCGTGAGAAAAAGGGGGAGCGTGATCTGGGCGAGGTTGATGGCGACGAAGATGATTGTGAGTAACCTAAACAATGATGCAATTAATTTGGCGACCGCAGTCCTAACACTAGAACAGATCCTTCTCTTGAAGACATCACTATTGAAGGGATGGCTTTTGCTCGTTCTCTGATATCCGACTTAGCTTTGGATGTTTTGCTATACCAGAGCTCGTATCGGGAACAGATTGCGAAGATTGTGCTCAACGAGTGCAACCGAATATTTCAGCTATTCAAGCAACGCAATCCTGATTTCAAGGGCAAAGTGCACCTGATGGGTCATTCACTGGGGTCTGCAATTCTTTTCGATGTTCTCTGCCAACAAAAACACGAACAGCCAACTGATCAACAAAAGTCGCTGCTGCGTCTCTGGCCCATGGAGGATCGCACGGAGTCGACCAACAAAGATTCAGAGTTAGACCTTGGCTTTAACGTTGAGGACTTTTTCTGTTTGGGTTCTCCAGTTGGCCTCTTCCAAATGCTCAAAGGGCGGTACGCTTTAGTCTTGTTGTGAGGATATTGTTGAGCGCTTGCTAATACATACCATTAGGACTATTGCTGCGAGACAGCGCAGTCAAGCTGGGAAGACCAAGGATCCGCAAGACCTGGGCATGGGGGAAGATGTGCTCCGAACGACACCTCTGTCTTCGGGGGCAGAGCAACTATCACCAGTCACTGGCCTCCCCACGTCCGTCTCGTCACCAAAGGTTCAACAGCTCTTCAACATCTTTCATCCATCAGATCCAATCAGTTACCGCCTTGAGCCCTTGATATCGCCATCCATGTCAAGCTTAAAGCCGCAGTTACTGCCATACACGAAGAAGGGACTTTTCGGCAATGTGGCGCCGCAAGGGCTGACTGGAATAGGTACCATGGTTGGGCAAAGTGTTAGCGGGCTGTGGTCGAGCTTGAGTGCCGGCATTGCTAGTAACCTGCTCAACCGAAGCCTGGGTCTGAGTAATGAAGAGGTTGCGCGACTGACGGCTAACGCAGCCCAAGGGGAGCCCCAGGGCCCTGCAGGAACGGGCTCTAAGATTGCTACGAGTGGTGATATCTCTGATGCTGCCGAGAAGCGGGATGCGGCAGATGCACGCATGAGAGAGCTCGCCGACTCTGCGAGAGGAAGGACGGGCTCAGAACCCGGAATAAGCCCTCACAACCCAATATTGATCGACGACGAGATGGAGACCTTGTATTCCAAGTTCCAGCAAAGCCGTGCACAGTTTGCAAAGGATGGAGAGGCATCGTCAATGATGGACGAGGACCGAAAGGCACGCAAGATGCGCATCGAAGAAAGTAAAGTCCGAGCGCTCAATCGCAATGGTCGAATCGACTACAGCATTCAAGAGTGAGTCACCATAACCATTGTTGACTGGCAAAGGCTGGCTATTTCCTTGAAGCTAAATTTTCGCAGGAGTGTCTTGGACTTCAACCCGATGAACACAATCGCGTCACACATGGGGTACTGGGCTGATGAGGATGTCAACCACTTTGTTCTCTCGCAGCTACTTTCGAACCGATCTAGCCGTAAAACCAGATCCTAGAGTTTCAATTGAGTAGCTGGCAGGCCGCCCGTTTTCGTGAAGGATGTAATAGACTGCAAGAGCACGGAGAAATTGAACATTATAGAAGCTAGGGAAAGAGGATAAAGAATGGACGTCAGGATTCGCATGGTACTCTGAGTGGGTATTTGCTCTCATTGCGCTCAGGGTCAGTGGCGGCGCAAGTGATCTGCTCTTCTGGTACCTGCGTGAGCATATAGACTTTCTTGAGAGAACTGTCCTCGCATCTCGATACCGGTGAATACTATGCCACCTGGACTATTGCCTACTGAGTTCATTTCCCACACTATATTAAGCCGTGAAGGTCTGGTCGATACAGCAGTCAAGAGGAACGTGTCATGACGGTTGATGAAGTCTCTGGAAGACCTCTCTACGCAGCACGATGATACATTCCGAAGTTTAGGGGGCGGCATTGTGTAGATCTAATTCAGCGCGGACAAGCCCGTGCCAGTGGACATGGAGGGCTCAGTAGAGCGGTTTCATTTCTAGCAAGCCTGGATTCAAGCAGAGCTTGACATCAAATCTTTCTGCGACTCTATTCTCGAGATTGAGCGACAAAACGTGGTGCGGCAGGGTCTCTTTCATAACGTGACTCTGGACTACGAGGATGGTATGGACTATGGTATCGATATCGATGAGCATTAGGGCGTGATGAGGCCAACGGCTGAAGACCACGCCGATCGGGCCGCCAAGGTATCGCTCTACCCTTCGAATCTTGATCAAGATATGTCTTGAAGAGTGGCTCGTACAATATCGCCGAGGAGATCTGCAAGCAGCGCAAGTTGAAGGTTCAGCGTGACAACCTGTCAATTGATGGCGGAAGGATGATCCGGCATCATTACGAGCCAAACAATGACAGGTGATACAGGCGCGTTCCAGAGACGTCAAGTAAGTGTTACAAAGCTCGTGGAGACATGACAGTCTCACTGTTCTAGTTGGCATTCAGGTAAAATTTCCTTTGTTAAAAAATACTGTGGTTTGCCGTGATGGGCAAGCAAGTCTTATTTCGTCATCGGTTGCTCCACGTGATGCCGCCGCGTCTTAGAAGCGAATCTTGCTCGCCGTGAATGGATGTACTGCAACACCTTGTAAACGTGCACGAACAGGAGAGGAGTTGATCTACCGCGACGACTGAAAGAATAAAGGAACGAAAGAGAAAAGAAATATGTGCGGTCGATACGCTTTGGCCCTGGTAAGAGATACGTCCAGCGTTCACCTGCCTCACTTGCTAACAGCTAGTTGCAGCGACCAGCGCAGATCCGTCAAATGCTGGAAGATGACGGTTTGGAGATTGACCAAGTACCCGAAGACGAGGGAGAAGGTACCCCTCGCAGTAGCTACAACTTTGCACCAGGCTATCACGGTGTTGTCTATCGCGCCGACACCCCAGACCAAGGAGCCGGACCTCACGACGAAGGCGAGGAGAAGCAGCAAACGAGCTCTGATGTCAAGTACAAGTTGCAGTCGATGAAATGGGGCCTCATTCCGTTCTGGACCAAGCGAAACCCGGACTATGGATCGATGCTCAAAACCATCAACTGCCGCGACGACTCATTGAGTTCCCCCGGCGGCATGTGGGCTAGTATGAAAGCTCGCAAGAGGTGCATCGTCGTCGCGCAGGGGTTTTACGAGTGGCTCAAGACCAGCAGCAAGGAAAAGCTCCCCCATTACGTCAAGCGAAAAGATGGCCACCTTATGTGTTTCGCTGGACTTTGGGATTGTGTGCAGTACGAAGGTAGGTGATGCAGCGTTCGGCCCGTGTCATAGTGACCGTATGCTCACGCTGACCACTTACAGGATCCAACGACAAGCTGTATACGTATACCGTCATTACAACCAGCTCAAATAAGCAGTTGAAGTTTCTCCATGACCGCATGCCGGTGATTCTGAATCCCCAATCGTCAGCTGTCAAGACTTGGCTGGATCCGTCTCGTCATCAATGGTCCCGTGAACTCCAGTCGCTCCTCAAGCCCTTTGACGGAGAGCTCGATGTTTACCCAGTGACAAAGGACGTCGGAAAGGTCGGAAATAACTCACCATCGTTCATAATCCCCCTGGATAGCAAAGAAAATAAGTCCAACATCGTCAACTTCTTCGTCAATTCCAATCGGAAGCAGGGAGCCACCTATGAGACGTCGAAGCTTAATCAGAATCACAGATACGAAAGGGGCGAGGACCATAGTGGGCAGGTAGAAAGCGCCTCAAAAGACACCATTGACACAGACAAGTCGGTCAATGCCAAACGAAAAGCGACAGAGATTTCTAGCACAAACGAGACTGGTACAAGCTCCCTAAAGCGACAGGAGTTACAAAAGATTAGCGCGGTGGAAAATAAGAGTAAGGATATAGGAAAGAAAAAGTCAGAGGGAACCCAGAAGATCACAAGGTTCTTTAATAAAACACCTTAGGCTTAGCAGCTCGTATAGGTATATATAGCTATATTATTAATATTATATAACTATTA
>JAJODA010000150.1:0-22570 GCA_021730345.1 Fusarium cicatricum | reverse complement strand
AGGTATATATATTATATATTAACTAAGACTTAAATATAGAGCCAGCTAGATTATATTAAACTAGGGATATATTATAGAGTGAGTAGTCGACGAAAATATCCCAGGGTTGCAGTTAAAAACGATTTTCACTATCTGCTGGTCTATTATACCTAGACTATAAAATTGCGGCTCTATAAAGGTCAACCTGGAATATACTGTCCCTGCTTTTCGTTTAAGACAGCGATGGCTAACCTCCGTTCAGTCTGGAAATGAACCTTGACATCGGTCTGGATCGCGTGAAAATGATGCACAAGCTATTGATAGACTGGGTAACTATCATGCTTGGAACCATCCGTTAAAAAGCACTCGATGACAGTGAGGTCTCGCCGCCACGGTCTGCGAGCGGGACGGAGACGCGGGTCTTCTATTCGTACCGTTGGATTTCTCTGGAGAACTGCTCAGGATCCGCTTAATATACGGGCTAAAATATATGTGAAATCATAATAAGAACAATGATAACAAGACACAGTTCTCGAATGATGCAGGAAAGAGTATCACAGGGTAAATATGACGTTGAATAACACTCTCATGACCATTCTCATTGCTCCGTAGACCAGGAGACCGAAATCTCGAGCATTAAACGCCATATTCTAGACCCAGACCTTAAGACGATCCACTGGATGGTTCGTTGGCTATCTAAGTCAGAATGCGTCTCGAAAGTGGTTGATACAAATGATCGATCATTTTGCCTAGCAGGCGCGTGACGATGTTTGGTGATTGAGGCTAAGTCTCTTTACTAGTGGTTGATAAAAGGTGCCCGGGCGTTGTCCTAACCTTCTCCCACAGGGGAGGCTATCGAATCCTGCAGCTGGGCTATCTCATACTCAGTCTTTCAGCCCTAACATTCCAACCCATCTTATGCCGGTATAAAAGGTAGATATGAACAAGCTCCTCTCAGAGTCACTTTTAAGCATATAGTCTAATACACTGCCACTGTCCAAGAACTCACTACCTTCCGGATATACATCTCGTGCGAAGCCCTCTCCGCCATCCACATAAGCTACCGCGATTCTTAACCAGAGAAGCAGTAAATATTCCTCAAGCACACCAAGGCCTAGATAAGTCGGGCTAATCTCAAGGCTAGCATCACAACTTTTGACATGCTGGTGTGGTTCTGGTAGAGAGGATGACCGAGATAAATGAGAAAAGAAATATGGTGGAGGAGAATGAGGGTGTATGTGGGAGTAGATTTTTGATCTTAGACAAGGTAAACGAGGGATCTATAGTAGCTAGCAAGTCCCTAGTTGGGCAGAAGAGCGTGCTTGCGAGATTATCTGACTCTAGATGCGCTATCTATAGATCGACGCTCAGATAATATGCGGTAGCCATAGACAAGTCGTGGTCGAGGGGCGATTCGAAGCGCCAACGTGTCGGCCGTGCAGCTAGAAAATAGTATTAGGTTTAGACCACTCGTCAGGATAGAAGCAGATATCAAGTGCATGTGGTTCAGAGGTGTCGTCGAGTATGAGGTGCAGTTGAAGAGTATAGTAGTATGAAGCAGAGTTTTCGTCGGCTGGTGCGCGGCTGAAGATGGTTTCATCTTTGTCATGGCTAGATATGCCATGGGTAGAGGTCTCGTCGCGAGCCTCTTGATAAAGCCCAGCACCGGAAGACGAACGGCTGGGAGGCTAGGAGTAGCCGACCAAGGACTGAATTGCCAAGAGGCCGAGAGGTAATTACCGTACTCCCATCTGCGAGAAGAACGTCTGCCAAGTGAATCAAAGTCATGTTGCAAGCAAAGATAGAAACGCATTAGAAATGGAACGAAATGTCATGTGTTTGTAGCCAAAAGAATACGGAATCTCGGTATATTATACATGGTCGCAGCTCTAGATATAGCGTACTGGGTGGGTACCCGCTACCTCTTCCTGCAGGAATAGCCTAGCTTGATGTTGCTTGCTTGGCTGTTCCCTCACTTTCCGTTGTCGTGTTTACGGACACGAAAGGTATCCCAGGTATCGGGGATCATCTTTAGCCATGCGGTGCAGACATTTTAAGCTCAAATGAAGACGTGGCCTAGTGAGGTGCACTTATCGGACCATCAGCTGATTGGCTTATCAGAGTTGTATGGTCACAGGGTAGGTTTGTGAAAAGAGATAGGATTCTCTCGAAAAATCAACAGCCAGCTGCGTTAATCACATAATCAGCAGAATGGCTTGTTTTTCTTTCTTTCATTGATCACCCTTCCTTTTGTTTGGAACGAGTTATGATTGTGAATAACTTGTTCTCTCAGTGTCGTGACGTCTCTCGTCTATGGGTTGTCCTTCCAAAATGGGTTGTCGCCCTTACGCTGCTTTTGATGGACGAAGCCTATCCTAATGGTGTCCATTCTTCTACTTCAATTGAGCAAGCAATCCTGCCCTGCTCTCATTCCCGTGAGATATGAGCACGTCTCTTCTTCAGATGCTTCACGCTGCTTCAGATGATATTGGACTCGTCTATCATACCCTTGTCGGCATTAATGGCGGCTGGCTTGCTTTGAGCAGATGAGATACAGCCGTCAGGTGAATAGGTTTTCTCGCTGCCGCGATTTGGTAGACGACTTTTAGGATCTGGCTCAAAGTCGGCCAAATTGGGCGCCTCTGGTCGAAATAATGTACGCGTGCTGCATTTCTGGCCAAAGTTCTCTCCGCCACCAAGTGATTTTTCTGCCTTCGTGCGAGATACTCTGAGTCCTTGAACCAGGAAGCCCTTCCTGGTAGCAAAATAGGCTTCGTAAGCAGGTTAATCCTTCCCATCAAGGGCTGGTTTATAATCAGGCTGAAGATGGACGGCAGAATCGACGTCCTGTGTGACCAACTGGGCGTATTGCTGAGGATTCTTATGGTAATATCTTCTATGGGCTGCATGGGGCTATGGCTGAGTCTTGAGGATAGGTGCTGCAAATGGGGGTGGAAGGGAAAGCGAAGTTCTACGAGTGGTGACCAGTAGCTGCTAACAGGAAACCCAAGGCATTTTATAACCGTAGACTGGGATAGCCCGCGGCGTTGCAAACGGGTCAGTTGCGTGGGCTAGTTTAGGAGCTTTTGTGCCAGGGGGATGATAGAGGCATACATATCAACTGGAATACCATGCGTGGCTTTGGCCCTGGAGTATGAGTGAATGTTTGATTGATTCAGGAGGGGGACAGTAGCAAGAGAAAATAAAGAAGATAATATCAGAGCCCCTGAGACTGGATCAAATAGGCCTAGCGTAGCCGTGAGGATTGATTCCCAAAGACGCGAGTAGATAAAAACTCTTACCTATATGACATATTGATAATAAATCTGAAATCAAACAAATATGATAAAAAGGGACAAGTGTAGAGCTCAGGTTCCCATCAACATACAATGGAGGCACGGACGCGGAAACGGTGACGGCATTGCGGATTAAAGTACGCAAAGATGCCGGCGGTCATTTTGCGTAGTACGGAAAGACCTCCAGCAGTAGGAAACACTCTGCCGCCGGTCCCAAGTATGTATTATTAGATACGGAAACCGAGATGATGATCGTCTGCTATAAATGAAAGACCAAAAATGCTATCACGACATCACTATCAGCCCTAACAACCTGCTAGGGAGAGATCATGGTGCCATAGTCAAAACCTATCCTGGAGTAGAGGCTCGCTACACGCTAGTGTTGTTATGTATTATCAGCCGGGATATTTGAGACTATTAGGACATGACTCGTGGCCCTACTACGGGTTACAACCAGTCATGGTATTATGACCTCTTGCATAATATCACTATGCGTATCAAAGTGCCTTGGGATGAGCCATCTTAAGAACGAGTCTACATTCATATATTATCCGGACACAACTCATTTACTTCACTTGCTACTCTTCAACTTTATCGGGCCTTGTAAATTATCCATCCAGCCAGGCCCCCAATCCTCAGTCTGCGAGTGCGCAATGGCGAGCACGGGATGGACATCCAAAGGACCTTCGTGCTTGTCCTCGCTCTCGTCGAGGTCTTTCGAAGCCATCGTAAGCTTTCCTTAAAGACGACGAATTCTATCCCCGGTCTCTTTTTTTCTGGCGTGCAGTTTCCTGCTGCTTGTCGAACATATGCTTAGCCCGCTATACGGTCGAGAGACTCGGCATAAGCCTTTGCATCGTGGGTAGTGTCGAGCGTTGTTCTTAGTTGGTCAGGCGTTGGAGAATATCGTTCTGTATCTTAGAGGCTACTTGATGTTCTGCAAGGCGTATGCTTTTTCATGACTGGCGACCGACCTCGGTAGTATTTATCCCGCTCAGTCGTACCTTGACCTCGCGGTGGTGAAGCACTTCTAGGACCTATCAGTCGTGCAAGTCAAGCTTAGTGAGGTCGAGCGTCATTAGGGATGACAGGTACACTCGTTGTTGAGGAGCGGATTTAAAGTTGATATCAGCAGAGCATGGCTGGCGTGGAGTCTTCGTGCAAGACACGCCAGGGCGTGAAGACCACAACTTCTGTCGTCGTTTTGGCGCGGACAGTCCTGCATGCTACAGCTCAGTGAGCGGCACATACATTGGGGAAGTAATGTTTTTTTACCTCTGGAACAAAGACGATCTTCTCTCCAGAGCCAGAGCGAAATGCCTCCATCCACTTGTTCAAGCGTTTGTCTAAGTATTGTGCTCGTCCAGATGATGTGTCTTAAACGTGATAGCAAACGTTCATGCCTTGTTGAATTCTCTTGATAGCTCAGAATGACCAACTGCCTGTAGGCTGGGGAGTTTATATAACCTCCACGCTGATGTGATGCTCTTCTACAAGGCGCAGCAAGCAAGGTATTTACTCACCTTTGTTGAGAATGCAAATCGAGTCTGCCAGTCGGACTTGCGTAAGGCACCTTGACAGCTTGACGTGAGGGCTCGGTTCAGGTATGGTAACAACTCAGCGACATCTCTCCATCGTTAATAAGGGCTTGAAAGCTCTTGGCGGCAGTATCGAGGACATCAGTGTGCGGTCATTTGCGAGTATCTAGTGAGGTAGGGAACTGTTCAGAGCCGTAATGTCGTCCCTTCGCTGACTGGATTTGCACTCCAAATTCGACTTCCATGGGACTTAGGACTGGTTGCTCAAATATGAAATCGCCAGGCATCGTGGTTTCCTAAGACATGATACCCGCCTTGGGCGTAGGTGGCAGGGACGGTGGTCGTAATATAAGCTTCCGAAGCTTCTTGGTCAGATAGGCATGAGCGTGAGCGTGAGCGTAATAGTGATAGTGATGGTGAGAGTGGCTGTAAGACGAGCTCTGAGACTTCGTGCAAGCTGGGTACCGGAAATAAACTCTGACTGAACGAGAGGTGAGATGAAGTGTGAGCTTCACTGTAGTTTCTCCAGCACCGACTTGGAGATATCAGCACTCAGGTGTAGCTTAGGCGGCTCCCGTCCCTGCTGTCTTCTGACGACGATGTTTTGGGCGACAGCCTTTCGAAGAGCACCGCGACCCTGCCAAAGTGAATCATGATTTATCTAAGGCTTTAAGGCCTCTAGGTCAATATATCCGAGAGTGCTAAGAACACCAACAGTAGGATCTCTGTGAACCAGGCTAGCTCGAATATCAGTAGGAAGCGAGCCTAGACTACCCGAGGCGATATAAAGCCAGGTAGTACAGCCTTCTCTTCGTTTTTGGTAAGACTCATGGATTTTTGCCTTAGCCTTCCTTCTGATATCGGCGGCGGACAAGGCGCTGCTTTAGCGTTCAGTGTGATAGTGGGTAGATAGGGATGATTGGCTTAGACGTTGATGGAATGGTGTTTGAATATAGAAACCGGGATTGTCAACAAAACGCGCAGGTGTCGTTGGGTCTGGGGCTTGTAGGGCCTGTAGGGTCTGGGAAAGCCAATATTAGCGATCTTGAATGGACGAGTTTAGACACGAGCCGCTCACAAGATGCTTATGATATTCCAGAGCCTCGGGGCATTGCTTGTCCCAGGTTTATGTGTTACTGGTCATGTTGATCTCTTGGACTATCAGGTTTGGGCAGTAGAGGCCGATATATGAAATGCCAAGCTCAAGCATGTGGGATGAAGAGGGAGTGCGATAAGTAACGAACGGACAAAGAAAAGAACCGTTCGCTGGCGGCATACGATATATGATATTCCCAATCTAGTCTGGTAAACCCTGAATTGTTTCGGTGTGACAAACACAGGTATTACCATGGTAGATGTCAGTAACATATACAGCCTCCACAAACAACTCCCAAGGACCCTTTTAGTAGCTAGACAGTCAGTTGAAAGTAGGGCATATCAAGCCATAGCCATCAATTCGCTGTCTTCGGCGTAACGCAGATGTCCAATGGGTACCTGTTGACAATGGGCAGACCATGACCACTTGCCAAACGAGAACCACAGAATAAAAATTATGTAACGGCTTACATGCCCCCACGGTACGGTACAACGCGATAACTAACCCTAGAGGAAAGAAACTAAGTCGCTAACCTGCGGTTCATAGGACATACCAGCTTCGTGATCATCTATCCATATCGACCGAACTGACGTGACGGATACAATGGCTACTTCTACAGTCAGTTATCGGCTCCATTAAGTTAGATTTATTCGCCATCACAGGGTAGACCTTTTTATGATCTCAATGCTGACACCAACTCAGGGAAATACGACTCCGAGATACCGTTGCCCTGAGGACCAGGAGGTCACAAACACGGCTCAGCCTCAACGCGAGTCTTCAGTACGAGAACGAACCGATTAATGTCATTTTACTAAGTGGGATTGCACCTAGACCAGGAATAGAACGGCTTGCTTAAGACTTTATGGCGAGGAAACTTGAGACAAGGCGGATAGCATGAATCAAAACGTGAAGAAGGGGGACTACATAGATCGAATATCAGCCGCCTCAGTGTCTAGGGTCATTCCAAGGAAACGTCGAAACTGTCGCGCAAAGCGTCCATCTGTAGTTTGTAATATTATACTCTTCACCCTGTAGAGCCAGAGCATGCTTTGAACACATCTACCTAAGCGTCTGATTATAGATCAGCTGTGGAGATCTTCTGTGCTCGAGGTGCAATATGAGAGTTCACGGTTAATTCCTAAAAAGCCGCCTTGCTCCACAGCCTCGCCAGTAATATTTTCTCGGCCGCTGTGGAAGGTTCGCCAGGATATTGTTGCTGTCGAGCAGAATAGCGAAAGGATGCTAGGCTAAAAGCCAGGCAGCGGAAGCTAGGTTCGATTCGATGCAAGACAGCAGGAACTGAGCGTTTAAGTGGTAGAGGAGATGTATTCCTCCACAATTGGACTGCTCCAACTTGGGCGGGAATTTCTGTTGCCCTATCAGTCGGTAGTAATGGGTCACGATGTGGACTGTGCATATTGATCGAAACCTAGAGTGCTGTTAACGGCCGCTGCGCCGATCATATATCGCGCCAAGATAATCCATCGGTAACGTGTTGACGACGATAGCTAATTTGCACGCCGTGTCCTCTAAGAGTATAACAAAGGGCAAACGATCCGGGCTGACTTGAGGAGGAAAGCCATACGGGGCGATTATATTGACGGAATACGAGGTCTCGTCGGTGATTACAGGGTACATAGTCCAGCCAGATAACAAGACACTAATCATCTCGCCCCTTCTCATCACTTCAACCAATGCGTTTCGCTTGTTGAACCTCTTGAGATAACCGCGCTAAACGCCTCGGGCGTCATATTGGTCACTCCTGATCCGGGGGTCCTCGCTTTCTGTCGTTGGCAGCATGTGCGTGCTATAATGCTTAACTGTCAGACGTTGGTTAGTCGCCGCGATGAAAAGGGACGAGACGACAAGGGACAAGACGACGACGTACGAGGCTCACTAGCATCGATCTCTTGGTCTCCAGAACCATTGTTAGAAGCTCGACTCTGAACAGCGTTCTTTGTCTTGCTGCCACGCGTC
Source organism: Fusarium cicatricum (assembly GCA_021730345.1). Taxonomy (NCBI): domain Eukaryota; kingdom Fungi; phylum Ascomycota; class Sordariomycetes; order Hypocreales; family Nectriaceae; genus Fusarium; species Fusarium cicatricum. Next base: position 14,684 of record JAJODA010000150.1, on the reverse strand, counting down.
GCGCCTTTGGTGTTATGAAAGCGGACGTGGCAGCAGCAGTCGGCTATGGCCTTGGGCTTGGTTGTAGTTGAAGTCTTGTCAGATGGACCTGTTGGGACGACCATGAGGATAGCGGCTGGCATAACCAACGCCAGCGAGAGTCATGGCATTGGCTTTAGCGAGGCTTAGTTAGAGTATGGTAGGAGCAGAGGAGCAGTAAAAACCTGTAGGGGGCCAGAGTCGGGCAATAGTCCTGTTTACGCAAATGTTATGTCGTATCTAGAGTGACAGCTGGAAGGTTGGCCACGGTTCCTGTTGGCAAGACACATTAAACAACGGAGCGTTTGGCGGTAGAGAAATAGGCTTATGTCTCCCATGTTTTAGCGTATTCTATAACTGAAGTCATTGTTAAGTCTATCCCATTTCACCTTAAAATTTTGTCCTATTCCGTGTTTACCTTGTGCCGGACGGTTTTGCAGCCGAGGTTGTCGAGTCCTGCCACTTCTGGCCCTTGCCAGGGGGTACGCGCTGACCTGCTAGCATGAGGATGACTTGGTTCTGTTAAGGTCGCTTAAATTACACCGAGATTCGTAATCTGAGCATTCTCTGTGACTCGCTTCTATAAAACATCTCCAGAAGGCTGTTCTTGGAGCCGAGCAGTGAGAATAACAACACACTTTGCGAGGCTCACGACTAGTATGATAGTCGTCGGAGTAATTTATAAACCATGGGCGAAGGAAGTATCTTCTTTCAATTTAATCACCTCTTGATACGTTTGCAAGATTAAGCTCAAGTCAGATGGGATCGTCCGAGCGAGCTTAGTTTTCACTTATGTCGAGCTGCCTGAGTACGCCGCTCCTAAGGCAGCCAGCATAATGGAGAACAGAACGACAACATTTATGTGAAGATGATAACCTTCAAGACTATGAATCGGCGAGTGAGTGAACTTACTATTAGGGGTGTTCAGATAAGGTACCCTTTGGAAGAGAGGTGCCTGCTGCTGATGTGGTTGACTCGAGCAACGTTAGTCTTGCTGATTTCGCCGTGGCTAGAAACGACATCGAAAGAGCAGTACATTCGCTTTATAACGCTTCAAATTCAAGGAATGTCTGGATTAACCGACAACTAATGGTAGGATATAGCAGTGAGACCTGGTAAGACTACTAAAACGCACTGGTACTTCTTAGATCATAGCGTCAGGTGTCTCTTCACCTTTTCCCACCTGCAATGGCCTCAAGAGTCATCGATAAGCTGCGAACTGAAACTATCTACTTTATGACGGTCACCGCGCTCGAGCCGAACAAAGCTTTGAAGGAGCTCGGCTTCCTCTTCGATGAAGCAATAGTTTGTTTATCAGACAGATCATTTCTGTCAGCTAACCCACCAACATCTACGTCCGCGCCTCAACACAGCATTATGGAAGGTCCACCGGCCTGCTGCTCCTCTTTCTCCTGCATGAAAGAACTGCAAGAACCGGAATCTATCATTGTTGGCAATATCGGGCAAACAGTCATCGCATGGTGCATATTGGCTTCAATACAGCGACCGATTTTTATGCACGACGGCCAGCGTCAAGGGTTTTTTGATGGTTATCCTGCTTCTAGGTAGGCGAAATTGGGCAATTCGGCGGCATCCAGCGTGTCCAGAAAGAATCTATGTCGGAGGCTTAAGGCTAATGATGTACATTTTAAGACCCGGAAGGCTTGCTTTAGTCGCAGCCAGGGGGGATCTAAGGGACCGAAAACCATTATTAACACCGAGTTGGGACCCATGAGGGGGTTACCTTGGGCTATTTATGGCGCGAAAGAATGTGGCCATCATGAGTGCGCGTCAACTAAGTCATGATCTAATTTGGAGTAATAGAAACTGGAACACAGCAATGGAAGAACTATCACATTTAGAATTATTATTCGGAAGCTAAAGTGGGCGTATTTGCTGATATGCGGACGTCTAGGTATAGGGTAAGTTAATTAGCTCTTCGTGATAACATTGATAGACGCCAAACGTTCGCTGATGTCGGATCAAATATTAGGCAGCCCTGTATTTATTGGGTCATTACGTTCACGATGAGAACACGCTGTGTTGTTTATCACCATGGAAGCACTTTGCTCCTGAGGGAGGGACAGGTAATTGATAAGTCGGGCGAGAGATCAAGTTGAAGGTTACAACAACCGATGAGAAACCAAAGAAAGCAGTCTGAAAGGCGTGGCGAGTCAAAGCTCCCAAGCAGCAGCGAGCCTGGTAGACCTTGAACTTAACGTGTGACTAGACAGCGAGAACCAGATGGCGAGCAGTTGGGAAGATAAAATGGCAAGAAGTCCAGATCAGCGACATTGCTCAGTCGACTCGCAGGGGGTAGGCTGTGACACAATCAGGTAAGAATCAAAGCTTACCTATGTCCAGATCGACCGGAAGGCATCACCTCCATCCGTGCCTCCAAGCCCCACATACCAGCACAATGACAGGAGTACAGGTGATGTTGATTGCAGTAAGCGACTATCACACCTTGTATAGCCCGGCGCTAAGTAACTCAGATAAGATATGGTACGTCCATTGATAGAAAACAGCCGTGATAGGATGTACCTTATATCTGTCATACTTTGGTTAGACTGACCTATCCAAAAGTACGGAAGTGATGCCTTCTGATCACTCTGGACATGGCGAGTAATTAAGTCTAAAAGACAAACGTTTATATAGCGATTTTGAATAAGTCTTCCTTGCGACAAGCAAGCAAGGAGCTTATAATTAGGTTACTGTGTGAGCATTGGGCTATAATGCTTAAATTGGGAAGAAAACTGTGTTCCTTGTTATTGTGGAAGCACCTTGCCTTTGAGAGAGCATTGAGCATGATAAATCGTTTACATGGCGAAAGCTTGCCGAGGGCAGAAACGGAAGGCAGAGGAGCCAAGCCCAGGAGAACAACGACCAGTGATTAGGTGGCGAGAAGTGGCTTGGTGGTTTTGACGTGGCGAGTGATAAACTGGCGAGCTGTCCAGCCTAGCAATATCGAGGATTGAACATGGCGTGCTGGTAGAACTGGCAAAGTCTGGCGAGAAGATGGCAATTGCCAAAAGCGTATGATGCGAGATATCAGTTGGCGAGATATCAGTTGGCGAGAAGAAAGTGGCAAAACCGCTTGACAAAAAACCGGCAGGACTGGATAGCGAGATCCAAAGAGAGACAAGTCTAATTGTTGATAAGAACTCTCGCGACAGGTTATGTGGCGAGCACCTACCTACCTGGCAAGACAAACCTGGCGAGAGCCTGTCTGGCGAGAAATCAGGTGGCGAGCTCAAGTTGGCGAGAAACCACCTGGCGGGACAACAAGGCGAGTAAGTGAAAAGCAAGACAATTCTGACGGAATATGTATGACGAGATAGATTTAATATCTCATCGAGCTGAGACTATCGTGAGACTGCGTGGCGAGACATTGGCTGGCGACTGGGAAAAAAACTGACTGGCGACAGTGGCGAGACTCCCAGCTGGCGAGAAATCAATCGCACAGCGAAAAGTAATTTGGCGGGAAGATTGACCGGCGGGAAGATTGACCGGCGAGAAGATTGACCGGCGACAAGCGGGAAATTAATTGGCTGGCAAAGAATTCGGGACTTGGAGGCCTTTCGCCAGAATGCGCCAAGTGCCTCCTTTCGTTCAACATCGCGGGACTGAATATGACGGTATGTGGAGAAGCCGGGAGTGGTGCATATAGAAGAATCCCGACACTGTATTTAGTCGTTTGGCCACGCGGTTTCAAGAGTATGCTCTCTTCAGAATGCATTGCCTTTTAATTCGATAGCAGTCGGTGCGCCTTGATGAAGCGCGACAAAGAACTCTTGCATTCTCCCACCATCTATCTCGTCCTTCCCTCTTTGGAGTACCGTACATTTCCAACAAATTCATTACTCTAGCGCTTCCACCTTGTCCAATTCAAGCCTTTTCCGCAGAGATACCTTCACCTGATTGATTAAATCAGTCGAGATGAATAAAAGCGGAGACGCTAGAGCTGATGAATCTGTCGCGAAGATACGGTTGTTGCGACAGCTGAGATCAGACGCGGGCTGCATTTGTCCCTTAGTTGCGAGATGAGATGCATCCTGACCTTTGACGTGGCTCTTTCGCCTTGAGGGCATTGACTTGCTGCGAGCAGTTAACTAATGATGGTGTCAATGGTTTTCAGTAGTACTAACGATTTCTCTTACTGCGTGCGCCCAGCGCAGATCGCCTCATGTTTACTAAAGCGCCGATGTAAATTATTCACGATGCACTAGCATGTCTGGCAAATTTACTGAAACTGCACCCCAAAAGATAACGAGCTTGGCACAACCACCGGGGAAATTGACTCCAGGTATTTCCACAGACAGTGCTCTCGCTCAATCACTCAACCATGTCGCTACCTCGAGTAAAGTTATATCTATAATGGCAGTATAGAGTAGCTTAGAAGTCAAATTGTTTTGGTGTATGTCTTGAAAATGCATTATGGTAAGATCTCAATGGTCGCCCATATTAGGGGGTGGGCATTAGGTGTGGAAAGTCAGGGGACTGTTGGGCCAGATTGAATCCACCCTTCGATTGAGGCTGGCTGTTCTTCTTCGATGTGGCTGGCGGTTCCCGTCACATGGCATCCCATGTTATTATCATTGGGTCATTACGTTGCATCTCCTCCCGCGTAATCATTATTAATGGCCATCGTCGGCCAACGCAATGACATTCAGACAACCACTTGTGAGCCGTGTTAGGTACAATTGCGCCGTTGGATCTTACCGGCCAAAAGGGGTTAAGCGCATTCTGTGACGAAAAAGAGCATGCCGCTTTGGGAATAGCGTCGGTGTGCTCTTCTCGCCGCCCCCACGATACGTTTCGAGCAGAGATAACTGTGGACGACCGTTTTCCGTTTAGCCCTCTCTCCGTTTGACCCCTCTCTCCGATTAGCCCCTCTCCCCGTTTAGCCCCTCTCTCCGCTTAGCCCCTCTCTCCGTTTAGCCCCTCTCTCCGCATTCCTTCATCCTCCATCTCCCCCAGCTCTCGTCTCCATTTCTTAGAGTCACAAGTTCGCCAAGACGTTCACGGCGCATGCAGACAACACCCCAACTCCACTGTATCCAACTCTAATAACATCCCATTCCGAGGCCCCAGCGCTATAAATTAACTTCTTTGTACTCCAGGGTTTTTTTATCTTTCGATCATCACCCCGCCCGAATGGAAGCGAAGCAAGGATCGGGACGCAAAGGTTAATAGTGCCAATCAAAGCTTGATGAGCATTTTGACAGACTGAGCATCAGGTTGGCTTACCACAGGCGTGCTGATAATAGAGCCGGGATCGGAATACAATTGTGTGACGCTAGCACTAGAATAGATAAAAAAGACAAGCATTTACAAACCACGTTATTACCCTTTATTAAAGTTGTGTGTATCAGGCGTTACTTTAGTTTCTAGCTTCAGGGGTAGCTAACTAAAATAGCCTGAGGTCGATGCTGGTGACGCTGTCTACCTGCAACGCAATTGACATCAAGGTTATAGCCGAGCCACACATTCGTTGCCCATTTTAGAGGGCGTATCCCAAAGCGATAAACGTTCTTTCACGTAGTGTTAATGCCTTGACCGGGTTAGACTATAGTATCGTGGCAATTCATAGCTAAACAGCGTCATAACATAACTGGTCAAAGTGTTAAAGCCCTTTAGATCTTTCGCAAGCTATGAGTAGGATAATAATGACTCAGTTCTTTAGTTTTCTCACTTTGACTGTCGCCACAAGCAGTACATTATATGCCGCACGGGCTCTATAGATAATCGGCCGCTGGCAAAACCTGAAATTTCCATCCATCCATTTTCCATCCATCCATTTTCCCATCCATTTTCCATCCATCCATTTCCCATCCATTTTCCCATCCATTTTCCCATCCGTCCATTTTTCTCAACTTTCCATTTTTTCTTCGATCCATCCATTTTTCTCATCTATCCATTTCCCTCGATCCATCCAATTTCCATCCGTCCATTTCCTCATATATCCATTTTTCTTCTATCCATCCATTTTGACGTCCATTCATTCTTAGTAACATCCATCTATTCAGTTTCCACTAGAGCATCGGGAGGTGACCTCGCGCAATGGAAAAAGCCCCGCGCTGCGAGGCCCCTAAGCCACACCACCCACAGCGAGAATGTCCAGGCCTTTTCCACATATACAATCATTCCATTGTGCATCCTGCTATTAACTAAATTCCCATCCTACTATTAAAGGTCTACGGCAAGTCCCTACGCGTCAACAAGCCTAGCGCCAACAAGCAGCGCGCCGCAGAGGTCAGCGCAGAGCTCTTCATCGACAATATCGACCCCGTAGTCGAAGAGAAGATCCTCTACGACACATTTAGCCGCCTGGCCCGCTGTTAAGCCTGCCAAAGGTCGCCAGGGAGGAAGGCGAAAGGGGCAGAGGAAGACAGCACGAAGTTAGGTTAGGCATCGCCTCCATATCGTGGCAGCCATAGTCCAAAATAAAAGGCTCTAGATAGCTCGGCGAGAACGTCGAGTAGAGTAACATCATAGTCGATAACGCACTGCTCGTTACAAGCTTGTGGCATTAGCATAGGTCACGAAATACCAAGGCTATCGCTGTAGGCCAGCCTCCAATCGTAGGATCATAATCGTCCACGAAAGGGCTGTTAGCGCCTCGTATCGCATCTCGTAAGTATCGATCCTCAACACTCGACTCTCCAGAAGGCTAATATCGAATCCAGGACCAGACAACAAGTTTGTAAAAGGGCTATTTAGAGAGTAGTTTAGAAAGATAGCTAATCTTTGCTTGCAAGCGTCTTCCCTCTCTCTGGCCACCTAAATCAGAAACCAACGGTTGCCCTCTCGGGGGCAAAGACTTGGAGGGGCTTCGAGGCCGCTAGTCACAGCAGATGATCACTCTCCCTCAGTGACCAGGTGTTACTTGACGATAACTCACAGTGTTCGGTATTGCGCAGTGCTGTCCTGGCTGGTGGATGTGACGCAGATGTGCATAGACGATAACGAGGAAAAGACCACAACAGAGGCTCTTCTTCCGAATACCCCCACAGGTAGTGTTGAGTTTTTGGTAGGCGAAGAGGTCGTTGACTTTGCTCCGGTGTCAGACCCCTCTGAGACTATTCACCCTCGAGTACGGCGTCGAGACTCATGTGACAACACCCGGAGCAAGCCTGAACGCTGCAGCTCTGATAACCTGGAAAAGATGATCGCCTCAATTGTCAATGACAAGGGCCCTCTGACCCCTCCTCAGCGCTCCTTCTTCTTGGAGGATTCACAGCTCGTACCACCAGGCTACAATCGCCCGCAAAGTGTACTGCTGAGGCATGTCAGGGCTCACTAGACTCTTCAGCCTAGAGCCCGTCTCGCACCGCCGTCGTTAGCGGCCTCAACCCGTCTCCTATGCCGATTCCAGTGTCCATCGCCAGCGCTGCCCCGTCATTACGGTTATACATTGTCAGAAGCCCACGGGGTTTGCCCCCCGTGGCTCGTGTTCGTCAAGCGAATAGGATCAGAGTCGGGACAGTGGCGGCGAGCCCGGCAAGTTCTAGGTTGGGGGCTCAGCTGAAGAGAACGGCTCTCTAAAGAATGTAATAGTTGCGTTGCAATCTAGATATCCCTTACTGACTAGTATAAGGCAGAATTCGTTTAATAGAACTAATATAGCCCTAACTTCTAATAAGACTATTATAGACTCGAGAGTTATAGTCTATATTAGCCCTAGACTAATAGGCGTATAACTCTATTATAATCTTAGATCACGACTTAATTAATAAGAGCGCTATTAGCGAAAACTATAACTTATCTAATTAAGAAGATATAATTAAGAATAGCGGTATATTAAGTGTAGATAGTAAATTTATTTAGTAAGTAAATATTCTAAGTGAGTTATAGTTATTATAAATAGGCTAGAAATAAGCGATTATATTAAGATCTAACTAGGTAATAGTATAAATATAGAGAGAGTAGATAGTAAAGGTTTAAAAATATTAAGGTTATAAATATCTCGCTATTTAATATTAAGTCTAGGTTAGAAGAGTGTCTAATATAAGTGGTAAGAGAGATAAGGAATACTTACTTAATAAGATAGCGTGGACCTATTTATATACTAGCTTAAAGCTTCTTCGCTTTTCTATATATAGTATCCAGTCTGCTTCTTTAATAATCCTCTCTATAGTTTTTAATCTTTAATATCTATATATTTTAAGAAAACTCTTTGATACTAGAACTAAGCATTTTAATAACCTGTTTGCCGATCTGTATTTTCTTGTTATGCTTATTGAGTGAAAAACTTTGTTTCTTTGAGAATTTTTACTTTTCTAAGGTTGATTCACCGCTAGTAAAGCTGTCGATATAAGGGTAGGGGAAAGAACAAGATGGATGATCCTGGTGGCCCTGACTTGCGCTTTTAATCATGGCGGCAACTGATCTCTGTGATCGAGAGATTTTGGATCGAGAAAGGCACACTGAATGGTTCGTGGTCTTTGTCGTCCTTAGCCTGGGTCATATCTCTTATGAGCGCATTAGTGACTGCTCTACTCGTGCCTGGGAATGTCGCGCGGACATGCCGAGCATCGAATCACTACGGCCATGACATGGAGAGCGAGCTCATGTTGCTGGGCTCCGAAGATTACCAAAGAAGACATGTGCATTGTATATGATCCCTCGTGAACCAGTTACATGCTATACCTTTTGTTGCAAGTGTTATTGCTCAGGTAGTCTTCTCTCGTTTTTCCATGAATAGCTAGGGAGGAGAAAGCTCGTGAAAGGACGAGTGATATACGGTGGATCAAGGGGCTTGTAGTCAGAGCCACGCTGTCGAGTTTCTCGGCATTCGTAAGATTGTGGCCTTGAGGCTCAAAAATGATGATGATTTGAGGCTATGTAAGTTCAGACGAGAAGTCTAAGAACTCCACGAAGCGGTTGCACTCCCGGCAAGATCGAGCAGAGGACTGGAGATGTATGCCGATAGCTCTTTGGGGAGCTCCAGAAGGGGCGTAGTTAGACATGACTATCTCGAGAGGGGCAGTCGTAAAGAGGCTGTGTGTGTAAACAAGCAACTTGCTCAGGTAGAGAGATAAAGAGAACCCGCGAGCACGCTTTGAATGCGCAACAGTAGATATTTATCAGGTTCTATGGCCTTCTCGATGCGACTTTAGCTTTCAGGCCCTATATCATGTCTTGTTCAGCCTTGGCCCAGGAGCACGACTAAACATGTGCGGCTCATATAAGGCTCTTAAAAGTTTGGAGGACCATGTAGACTAGGTAGCTGGGTTTCACCAAAAGGTCTGCTCAACTGAGTCCAACTGGATGGCGTATTCCGCGGGTGTAACCAGACGGCTTGCCAGACATCACAGCCTCACTTCCCCGCGGAGGCTTCAAGAAGAGGTGACAACACGTACCACCACAACGATGCTTATCTTTCAACCAGATTCAACAACATATGAGGTGCCAGGGATACTGTGGACAGCTGTCGTCGAGATTCATGCAGCCCTGCCTTGGAAAGTGGAAGAAAGACAACCAAATCTACGATGAGACAGCCTGAAAATGTCACCTGAAGGACATTCAGCTCTGGTCATGTTATCACGTTGGTTTTCTCGCGGTTTCAGGTTAAGTTGTTTCAAACTGGGGGATGAGTCGGACTTGAAGGTTACGCATCCTTACCAGGCCAACTGGGTCATGAACGTGCCATGTCATTGGTCTGAGTGCAATGGCATGAACTAGATGTGCTTGCAATTTTCCTTTCCTTTCTCCCTCGGTGCATATTTTTCCCTCATCTATCAGGCCGGGTTCTTCCGAGTTTCGAGGCGAGTTGCAGAACAATCAAGCTAGTCGCGCTCATACGCACGGCACGACACATTTACGGTCGATAATTCATATACAATTTTGACGCTTCGACTTCCTAACCCTTCCTCCTCGTGCCTTCACGATATGGCGCGCAACCGCAAGCTCTGTCTTCTCTGGCAACACGCTTAATAAGGATTGGTTGACGCGGTAGTAGCCAGTAGCGCCATCGACGGATTCACGTCCGAGGTCGCGGGTAACGTTGCGACTATAAGCAGTAACTCCTATAGACGTGAGAATAGCCTAGTCGCCGCGGATGATGTTGTGTCGGCGAAAGCGCGAGTCGGGGTCGCAGCCCGAGCCGAATATAAATACCCGCGCGTCTTAAGAATGCGAGTTCGATAGTCATGCTTGACATGTCTGCCGAGTGCAGTCTGATCACGGCGGAGGCCGGTCATGTTAGACGTATCATCGTGGTCGCCTCCCGTAGGTTCAGGGACCGAGGTGCTTCAATTGATTAGCCTTAAGCAACCAATACTTGAGGCCAAATGACCCGACGATGTATGGCCACGTAGAATAATGTATTGATACTATCTGGGCATATGCTTGTGTCTCCTAAAGGATACTTCGTTTAGTATTGGTAAGTTTTAAGTTTACTTTATAAGCATTTAGGATATGACTCTCTATAGTGTTTCTTTTATAGGCCTCTGTCGAGACGACCATTATCGAAGCCGCTGAGCTCGCAGCAGCCGAGAACGCGGCCCTCAATTTGTCGGGACAGCGTCCCCAAAGGCGAGGTTGTTAGTCAAGCTGTTGAAGTTATTGCTGATGAATTTGTGACCCCTTCTGACCATTCGCTGGCATTCACTTTTTTTCTCGCCACCTTATTGGTCTAATGATCTCATCCGCTTCTTCTGCCTGCGGTGTCGTCCCTGATATTCAACCCGTTGACTCCGGCCCGATAACAACGACAAGGATATCAAGATATTGCACAACGACCTTAACACTACAAACATCCTCTATCGTCGAATGCATTACCAACCAGGCGGGCATGGTATTTGACCAGACTCGCCGTGATCGATGGATCTTAGTAATCCTTTCTGGCGAAGGGAGCCGAGCAAATGGCGCATCTTTGAATCCAAACAAGCCACATCACGCCATCAACACCAAGACCAGAGGAGCGCCGATGTAGTAGTGCAGATACCTCCTCACCAGCTTCGGCCCCTCTCAGTGGGATCCATGGCAGCTATGGTGATGCGGAACTGCCAGTTTTCATAGTTAGATTTCCTCAAAGGTCCCTCTCTACTAGCTCGGCCTTTCAACCCTCTGCCTAGCATCACTGACGACGGAGTTAATCCTGCTTCTAGCTTGCTGCCCTGTTATCTTTGCTACGTAGTGCTCTATCGATGACACGAGTGATAATATAAGCACGGAGAACTTCGCTGCTGCGGCTCCAGCGTGCGCGTCCTCAGATCCCGCGCCTCCTCAACAGACAATCTCTCGCAGCTGCGCTCGAAGCAGATGCTCACCTGACGGCTTCGCTTCTGGCATGCCAGCGCGGCGGTGCTTGAGGGGGGTTGCGCCGACACTACTTTATACAGTGAGGAGGAAGAGACGCCCAGGGCAGTTTTCACAATATATAATGACGCGTGGCTGTAGTTGCTGTAAGAGAGTGCCCACCTGGGTTGTGAGCTTCACGTTGCGGTGCGTATATGTAGTTTACCCTGTCGCATGGAAACCGAGACTGCAAAAGACGTGGCCGTGCCCCGAGTGCCCTCAATGTCGTCGACTCCATCATATACTCAGTATCCCTGTGTATGGTTTGGACTCGAGCCTTCAATTTCTGTCTCAAGTACACTCGGAAGACCGAGTTCTGGCGTTGCTGCGAGCTGATTCGCCAATATATCTAGACCGTACTTGAGTCCTATTCTCAGATGCACACTATCATTCTGAGCGACCAAACACTTGTAGAGAGCCCAGTTCACCGCACGTCTGTTTCCTGGGCAAGTTTCTGATCAGTAAAGAGGAGCTGGCTTGAGCAGCGATGGGAAACATGTCTGGCTGTCTGTAACGAGCCGCTTGGAAGACATGCTTTCGTTAGAGGCATGAGCGCTCAGTTTGTTCCAAGACTTGAACCAGGGATCATTGGATTTTGGATTCCACATCTGTACTCTTCAGCTAAGTGAGATATCAACTCCTTAAGAGAAGAGCTTAGGGTAGAGCCAAGAGGTCCAGGAAATCGTTACCCTCCGTCGTGCTGGGGATGAACCATTGCGATTACTGCTCTGCCCGAGAACTCACTAGTAGTCGTAGGTCATCAGATCAGACTTGGGAATGCCTTGTTCTCGCTGCGCGCGAGCGCGCTCTTGAAACCCTCCGCGTCCGAGGTAATGGCGAAGGGGAGTCTATCAGGCGGTGGTGTGCGGTACAAGCCTTGGAAGAGCTCCTCTTGCCGAATTGACACAGTGAAAATAGAGTCTGAAGCTATTGACATAAACTTGAATCTGCAATTCAAAGGCATGTTCAGTGCCGAAACCAAGCTACAAAGGGGCTTTGAAGAATTATGGAGTGCCCTTTCGCTGCCCGGGCATCACAGTACGGCCCGATGCATTCACCAACGTCTTCACTCTCAATATACCAATGTTGCAGACGCCAGTAGCCTTTTCTACTAAAAAGGAATGATGTATGGGATGAGGCACTGGTATGATTTGTTTGAGTCGGTAGCACGGCATGCGAATATATTTCTCAGTGTAAAGTCGATCTTCCTTAACATCACGAGGCCACCGCCCCGACATTGCTTATCAAAGAGGCAGGCTGACTAGCAGTCTAGTATTCTCCGTGGTTCAGTTCTGGTCTGAATATAATCAGCCCAAGATGAACCTGAGCCCCTGGCACAGTGGTCGATGGCTACAGAGTAGTGACAAGTCCTTGCATGCCGAGTTCGAAGACATTGGCCCCATGGATTAGATCGGCCTGCCGTTATTCAACTCTCTATAGAGAACAAATGGGAGCCTGAGAGCGGTGGAACGGGCTTAGTTGATTCGTGCGTGTTCTCACAGCGTATGATTCTCTGACAGCTTGGATGTTTTTTCAGCGCCGGCAAACGTCAAGAGCAATTCTCCCGTCGATCCGACTTCTGCCGCAGATATCACCGGCAAATTCCCAGTTATCGTCCTCCATGAGCAAGCTCTTCTTATTTGGCCATAACGTCAACATAGCGCCCACTCTTGCGCAGCCCAGAGCATAACCTCGCCTACCACTGTGAATAGATAAAATAACACTAAGGTATCCACCTCAGTATCATCTGGATCACCTTTCCAGAGGGAATGAGATCAATATAGTACTGCGAGCCACCAGCGTGACGCTAGAAGGTTAGCCCACAAGCAGTAATGCGGCATACCTCGCAGGTCGGGCGATGTATTGAGCGCCTAAGCGATTTCCATCACGAACGCAAAGTGCTCGACTGGGGTTACACCTAGCGTCTTGCTTCTTTTGTCTTCTTCTCTGGCGGAACTATCATTATAGCGAGCAGCTTCGACACCGCCCAGGTCCAGCTTGTACGTAACTCGCATGCGATTTGGCCTAAGCTGGCTACAAGAGGCTATTTGCTAACAAGATGGCTCGTGCCGCCACCACAGATCGACTTCTGCATTTGCTAATGTGGTACCTTTGCTCCTATTCACTTTATTGATCGAGCATCGCTGCACCCTTCGTATGCGCTGCAATTAAGATCAGCTTTCAGACCTGTTGAGGCTCGACTGATGAGTATAGAGTCTTTATCTGTGCACTCCTTGAAGCTATATCAGGTATCCGAAGGTATCTGCATGATATTGATGAGTTAGGCGTGATGAGTTTGTCGATTCTGTGAACTCGGCAATCTGTAGGAGATAATAATACATGGGATGTGGGAAATATGTTGCTAAGCAAACGGCACTTTATTGATACGGTATATTCCTGACAATCAGACATCCCTCAGCTAGGCCGACTATAGCGTCATCGCTATGACTATCTCCTTGTCTATTACTCGAGCCTTATCCTTGGGAGAGCAGGCTATAACTCATGAATCGTCAGAACCTTGTCGTTGATAATAACCCGCAACACTTTAGATAGATGAGGATCGGTATTGAATTACTATTATATAGATATCACGCGTCAGACATTGAGTGAGATACTTCTGGGCGACGATTTACTGCTGAACGTCTTGATAGTTCTGAGACGGGCAGACCACGACATTCGATGAAGAGGTTGTAGCCCTTGCTCTTATCGCCACTTAAGGCCCTGCTGAGTCGCTGTTATATATTTTGCTTCAAGAGACGTAATCATTCCCACCAGCAGTCGATATTTATCGTACTGGTGGTGAGCTTGACTATACTCTCTGGGCCTTGCCCCCTTAGTCTATGCATGAGATGCCTATACTTGACCTCTACCTCGACCAAGTCATTCCAGAAGCACCATTCAGTCAACGAGGAGGGTTTTCTATGATCCGATCTTTGACGCTCCCGATTGTTGCACGGTTGAAAGCTTGCCCTCAGCAGTGCTGGTTACAGTCTGTTTTCCAGCAGGTCACCGTCAGCATTCCATAATGAAAAGAAACGATAGATGTAGGCTCTCAAACACCAGGCTACCCATGTTCGTTCGTGATCTTACCTGGCTGCCTTGAGAGGGTGACACCTGAGCTTCTCGCTTCTCGCTTGACTTGAATCTTAGCAACTGATCAGGCTGGCACATGTTTCCAGACAATGCGTATTTTCTTCCTTGGAAATCTGTAGTTTTCTGTTGGTAAAAGCCGGCCAATGTTGGATGTAGTACGTTGAAGCATGCACGTTTTTGTTCGATAACTTGCAACAAACGCATTCATCAGACCAAGACTTCACCGCCATCAAGAAAGCCGTCAACGCCGTAAAGTCGTGGATGTAGAC